>RJWM01040069.1:0-14869 GCA_004363535.1 Dasyprocta punctata
CTAGGAGGGCACAGCCCCTAGGACCTGCCCCTATGCGCCCCCTTCTCTCACCGTCGCTCAGTGATTAGGCTCTGTCATAGGAATTCAGGGTACACGATCCTTCAGCCCACCTATCTGTGGCGGTAGTAATCCCAGCAGCCTGGGAGGCCGAGGCAGGAGGTTCACAAGTTTGAACCCAGCCTAGTCAATGTAGCCACCAAACCAGATCCTGTCTCAAAAAATAAAACAGGACTGGGGATACAGCTTCACGCAAAGGTCCTCAGCTCAATCCCTAGTACTGCAAACAGCACAAATGGAACACCCATTCCGTCAGTGGGCTGTAGGTAACGCTGATGGCTGTGATGAGGTGGTGGCCTCATCTACCGGGGGAAGACTGGAGGGAGAACAAGGACAGAGGCTCCAGCTGCCCCCTGCATGCCCCCGTGGCCCTCTAGCCTGTGGCGGGTCCCCCAACTTCTTATGCAGACTCACAATCATGTGAGCCAGTTCCTTAAGCAAATGTCTCCCTGTGCACCCTGCCAGTCTCCCCTGGAGAGGCCTGGGAGGCCAGTGGACACCCGGCGTGCAGGCCACAGGGCTCGGGGGGACCGCGGTCCCCTCTGCTCCTCTGCAGGGGCTGCACCACCTGCCGTCTCCTCGTTCTGGGGGTACCTGGCTGGGCACAGGTGAGCGACGAGTTCGGTGAGGATGGGGCAAGGGAGAGAGGTCAGCTGGTCACTCAGCCGTCCAGAACACAAGCTACTCCTAGATTCTCCTTTCTCCCAGGAGCCTTGAATGTAGAGGGCGCCTGGCCACGAGCTTGAAGGCCACCCCAGAGTCCCTGTGCAGAGGTTGCAGAGGACAGGCGGCCCTGGATGACAGCAGGCCACACTAAACACGTTTTCCTGATCCCTGGTGCTGGGCAGGAGGGCTGACCGAGACACAGGTTCTGGTCACCTGTCCAAGGTCACAGGTCAGAGGGCGAGGGCCGAGGCCGCCCCTCTGGCTGCTGTCCTGCAGCGTTTGACTTGTAGGAGGTGGGTTGGTGCGGGGCGGGCTCTGATCCATCACCGCGATAACCCGTTGTGACAGGAAGCTGGGAAAATAGACAGAAATCAATGAGCGTTTGGAAACAGATGGCACTGCAAATGATTTATTTCTGGGTGCAGGGCCGCCTGGAAAGACCTGGGAGTCTGGGCAGGATGAGAGGGATGTGGGCAGCCCCGCCCCCGCCCCGACCCTCTGCTGGCCCCTGGGGCCCATAGGCCCAGGCTTTGCCCGGCCTGCGGCTGGCTAGGGGCTGCTCGGGGGCGACGCGCAGGGGCCCTGGGAGAAACAGAGGGACACGGGTTTCAGGGCGGCATTGGGGTGGCAGGCTGTGGCCACTCCGCACACACCCCTACGCAGGCTCACTCCTGCTGCGTGTGGGTGTGTGTGGCGGCCCCAGCAGGCTGACAGGCTGTTGGGTCCTTTATTCGGATGTGCAGATGGACCCTGCCCACCCACCCGCCAGCCTGTCCTTCTGCGTCCTGGGGCTCCGTGTGACGCGGCCACTCACGTACATGCCTGGAGCTCAGTGTCGATGGAGGGGGCCGCGGGGGCCCAGGGATCAGGCGGAGGTGGCCGCAGGGCCAGTGTGGTCAGTGCACGAACCGGGCAGCCTGCCTCTTCTGCCTTGCTGCTCCCCGTGCACCCCGAGGCCCACCGTCGGCTGGGGGGGCTCTGCTCCCGTGGGGCAGCTGTTGCATTAGCAGGGCCACGTTAGCACGTTAGCAGCTCTGATCTAATGAGTCCTTCTAATTTTATTTTTATTTCTCTAAGCATGGACGTCAGGGATGGAAGCCTCTTCTGCTTCCTGATGGTACTGTGTGGGGCGGGGCCAGCCTGGTCCCACGCCTCTCATTTGCCTCTGCTCACCAGCAGTCATCGTGCTAACAAGACAGAGGGTGGCCGGCGACCCAGAGGCTCCTGGGTAGGTCATTTGCTAAGGGTGAGAAGTTTCATCTTTGAACTCTAGCTCTTGGATTTCATACATTAATAACATTTAATTTTTTTTTAAAGTAGGGAACAGTGCAGAATTGTCAACTATTTTTTTTTTTTCTTTTGAGACAGGGTTTTGCTAGATAGTCCAGGCTGGCCTTGAACTCACTGTGTAGCGCAGGCTGGCCAGGAACTCTTGGCAATCCTGCTTCAGCCTCCTGAGTGCTGGGATTACAGATATGCACCACCACGCTTGGCAGAATTACCAACGTTGTATTTGCCAAGTAAGAGCTTTGAAAGAATCCTTCTGAACCTGCGCTGTTATTCTCACCCGTGCTTCCTAAGAGCAGGGGCGCGTAAGCCTGCCGGGTGGGGAGGGCACGAGGCAGAGGCGGTTGGAGTGCAGCTGCTCTCTGTGGCTTCCTCCACTTCTTAGGGGGCAGTGGAGACCTCCTGAGTGGGGGGCCTGGTGCTTCACCCCTTGGGGGGACCCAGCCCTAAGCTTCAGCCTCATGGTGTGGGCAGGAAGTTCCCAGAAGGCTCCAGAAGGAAGAGGGCGGATGGAGGCTGCTGGTGGCCGGGTTTGGGGGTCCAGGCGTGGCCCAGCCGCAGCCTGGCAGGGCTCGAGTTTGTGTGGCTGTGGAGCCCCCGCTGCCCTGGCGTTGCCTTCAGGGTCTCGATCTGGAGGGAAGACCGGGGTGGTGGAGCACAGCTGTCGGCCCAGCACTCTGGGTGGCTGAGGCAGGAGGATGGAAAGTTCCAGCCGAGCCTGGATAACTTAATGACTTAGTGAGTCCCCGTCTCAAAATAAAAGATAAAGAAAAGGGCTGGAGATGCAGCAAGATGCCCTGGTCCCAGGTGTGCTTGGCTTGACTGAAAACCATTCTGGGGGCTGGGGATGTGGCTCAGTGGTAGAGCTCTTGCCGTGCAGGCACCAGGCCCTGAGCTCAATCCCCAGCACCAGTAGCACCAGCAGCACCAGCACCTGGGGAGGAGCCCAGGGTCAGGGAGCAAAGGATTCTGGAACTCGCTGGAGAGGGCAGACAGGGTGTACACTGGCAGGGCGTATGTGTGTGCTAATGGGGGCATTTGTGGGCGCAGGAGGTGGCTCTTCAGGGCTAGGATGCCCCCAGCTCCGTGGCAAACGAGGGGTGAGGACCTAGTGATGGTCAGAGAACCGTGGGGACCGCTCACAAGGATGGCATGGGTGAACGTGACCCAAGGCGGGGAGTCAGCCAGGGTCCCAGAGTTCCCTGGGGCTCAGGCACCTAAGTCTGGGTGATCAACCAGACACCCTGGGTGAATGCTGGGCTCAGAGGGGAGAGAGGGGAGTGAGGGCCCGGCATCCTTCACTTTCGCCTTGCACCCCAGAGCCCCTCGGGCTGGAGACCGAGTTGGGCATGAGGATAGCAAGGGCGGGTCAGGGACAGTGAGGGACAGGCTCCAGGCAGCCGCCTTTGGGACCTGTGGGTCCCGGCCTCCTCTGAGGGTGCCGACACCTAGGAACCTCCTACAGGATGGTTCCTGACTGGATGTCCCTCAAGAGATCACGCACTCGGGGGCGGGGCTTTTGAGGGTGACTGTATGACTCAGGCTCAGTGGGCTCAGGGTTGGAAGAGGCAGGCCTCTGGGGGCGTGGCCAGGAAGCCGTCATCTCCCTCCTCGGCTCCTTCCTCTCCCGCTACTTCCTGTCCACCATGCTGTGAGCAGCTTTCTTCCCCCAGCCCCTTGCTGTCCTGCCTTGGAGCCCACGGGCTGAAAATGTGAGCCAGGGCCAACCTATCCAGCTTCAAGTTGCTGCTGTCGGGTATCGTGTCCCAGGGCTGAGAAGAGAAAGTGACTAAGACACGCTGGTTCTCTTCTCCTTGGCGCCCGTGTCTGTCCCTTCGGGTGACATTTTCCAGATGTGCCAGTGGCTCCAGGCTGATCTCTTCTCCTCGCCCTCCTTCCATCAGGCCAGCGTCTGTCCTGCTGCTGCCCATGTGCAGAGCCATTCTGCCCTAGGAGACAGGAAGCAGAGGACAGCACATGTGGCCACGTGCTCCTTTCCCCATGGCAGCGTGGCTCCTGTGTGCGTGTCGTCTGTGCCCAAATCTGTCCCGCTCTCGACCATGCCTTCCCTCGGCGTTCTGGAAGCCACACCTCCACGGCGACCGCCCGTCTCCCTCAGCTGTCGAGTGAGGACTGACTGCGGCTTCCTGGCCGTGGGAATACAGAGCATGTCGTGCCGAGAGGCCCTGTCCCTACGGAGCTTGCAACTTGGTGGTGGCCGTGCCCTTCCATGGCACCCTGTGGGGATCCCCGGGGGTCCCGCTTGTCCTCCAAGGAGTTCAGGTTGCAGAGCCTCGGACTCTGCCCTGGGCTGAAGAAGGCCACTGTGTGGGGCTATTAAACCTCACTGTCTTTGGTATGTGGACTTGGGGTACAACCTGGGGCACACCCCCTCTCTCCACCTGTCCTGCTGTCTGTTTCTGAGGGTCTGGTTGGGGTCAGGGACAGAGGCTGCTGTTCCTGCACTGCCCAGGAGAATGGGGGATGGCCACTTGCTCCATCTGGATGTGGGGGTGCAGGGGGTGCTGGGCAGTGAGCACCAGAGAGGACATATGTGAACCATGCTGGCAGGCACACAGGTGATGATCCTTGTGACGCCCTGGGTCCCCTCTGCTACAGTAGTGGCCAGGGACGGTGGGGAGGGAGGTCCGGGAGGGAAGCTCTCGCACTGCGGGTCTGGGCCCTGCAGGAGTTCCGAGACACTGGCCAGACAGGCTTGAGGTGCGGTCTCCAGCCCTGTCAGTCCCAACAGCAGGGGCAGAACCGCCTGCCCTGGACACTGCTACAGAGCTTAGGGGGCTGAGCCTCGTCCCTGTGGGTGTCGAGACGCTTCGCCAGGCTTCATGAGATGACAGTGGCCCCCTGGCTGTGGGCTATGTGGCTCCTGGGTGTCACTGGGAGGTGTGTGATGGAGGTTGGGGTGAATGTGTTGACCCTCCAAAGGTAAAGCCAGTGGCCACCATGGTCCTGGCTGGTCTCTGAAGCAGTGACCACCTACCTGGGTGACAGGTGCCTCTGCAGAAGGATTGCCCTGGGCTGAGCCCGGCTGGGCAGACGGCCTGCAGCGGCCGGCCGCTGGCCCGGTTCTCACCAAGAGGTCACAGCGACACGCTGCTCGCATGCAGAAGCCAGGGCGTAGGGGAGGAGCCCAGGCGCGCAGTCACGTGTCAGGGAAGCCACGCATCTACCGAGTGCCGCTGCGTGAGGACCGGCCCGGGTCTGGCCTGGGCTGGGGAAGGACTGGCTCCAGCCCATCTTGTCCAACCATGGGGGCTCGGAACAGCCCAGGAGCAGAGCCAAGAGAGTCGCACAGGTGAGCCGCAGGTGCCTTCACCCCTCTTTCTCCCATTTGGGAGTTCTTGGCAGCCACCAGAGGGGAGCTGGGCACAGGTCAGGGGCCACCAGATTGGGCATGCGTGGCCTCGTCTACCCAGGCTCAGCGGCAGCTCGCATTACCCGTCTACTCCTCTGACACCAGCCGGGTGCCCAGTCATTCCGTCCGAGCCTGACTCTGGCTCCCTGTGGGCTCTGGCTTGCTCTGTGGTTGAGGAATCCGATGTCCCTGGACGGCACAGCGGGCTCCGCATTGACAAACTTGGTGGCCTGGGCAGAGTCTGCCTCCCCTCACTTTGCTCCCTCTGACGTGGTGTTGATTTCAACCCTTCGAGGAGCAGGTGGTTTAGGGAGGTTGAGGCACTCGCCCCAGACACGCTGCGGTTATCTGTCCTGAAGCCAGGTCAGAACCTCAGTCCTCCGAAGCTGTGCTCGTGGTCCTCCTACTGGAGCCTGCTGCTGCTGGGGGCGAGGCTGACGGACCCTCCCACGTCCCTGCCTGGGGCAGCAGAGGAGCTGATTGATGGGGGGAACACCCCTAGACTTCGCTGGCTCTGTGGGAAATGTGTGGGCAGCTGCTTCTGGGGAAGCGATGGGGCTGGTGGGGAAGATGGACAAGCACGGTGCCTTCCTCTTCCACCCCGCGCATCCCCACCGGGGCGGGAGGGAGAAGGGAGCGCACCTTCTGGTTTCCTATTTCAGGCCTGCTGTCCCCTTCCCCTGCTTGGGGAAGCAGTCGTCAGGAGTGACAGACCCCGATCCCCACTCAAGATGTGGAGGACATGCAGAGATGCCCCGCCCCGGGGGAGTCAGCCCCCAGAGTGAGGACAGCTTCGGTGCCCAGCGCTGAGCTGACCCTCCAGTGGCCGTGCTCTTGTGTGGTCCCTGCCCGCACGGAGTGGAGCTGACTGGTGTGGACAGCAGATCACTGCAGAAATGACGGGATGTGAATTTTAGCGAATTCTCAGCGAGGCTGCGAGGATCGCTGTGGTCCCGCCTCGCTCTCCTCAGCACTCGCTCTGGGCTGGGTTGCCAGCTCGTGCGAGCCAGCGGGTGTCCCGTGGAGAGGTCCCTGTGACATGAGACTGGGTCCTCCCAGGAGCCAGTGATGACCTGAGGCCCTGAGTCCCGGCAGACCTTCAGCAAAGGCGGCCCCAGCTGACAGCTTGCCACCGACCCTGTGAGAGACTGAGCCAGAAGTGTCCAGCAAACTCACCCACATACTTGACTCATGGAAAGAGGATGGAGTGGAATAATCAGTGTTTATTGTTCTGGATGACTTGTTATGCAGCCATAGCTAACTCATACACGTGGAGTAGTACAGGTGGGACATGTTTCTGTCCCAGAAACACCTAGTGTCACTTTCATAAACTCTTTCAGCATATCTAGGGAGCTTCTGGTATATAAGAAAGCCAGGTTACTGCATTTGGCCTGCTCTGCTTCCAACCCCTGTAGGATGGCAGTGGATATCAAGACCCAGACATCCTATAGTTTGGCAGCTGGACCCTAAAAGAGAGTCCTCGAGGGCCAAATACCTGGCCCCAAACATCCCAGTTGCACAGCAAGCTTGTGAGATGTGCTCTGCCGGGGGTTTAACCTCCCCAAAGCAGTTTCCCTGGACACTTGCTGGAGGAACTGCAGCAGGGGTAGTGGATCATTTCTTCTCCTCCAAATGAGATGTTTCGGACTTGAGAATCTCAAGTCATTTCCATCGTCAGCAAAAATGGAAATCAGGTTTCAGTCACCAGTGTTATCTCCCTGCTCCCAGCCGTTACCTCTACCATCACCATCACCAAGATAATCACTACTACTGACACATCACCATCATCACTATCATCACCACCATCATCACCATCACCACCATCATTATGACCATCATCACTGCCATCATTACATTTCAGACATCACTGTCACCACCATTATCAGTATCTACCACCACCATCACTGCCTACCACTGCCACCATATTTCTGCCACACCTCCCACCAACACCACAAATCCCAACAGTCAACACTATCTCCCCCTCAGTCATTACCACCTTATTCCCTTATCACCTAGTGCTCACCAGAAATGTAACCAGGTCACAATCACCACCACCACTGCCAGCTTGGAGCACAGTGATAGCAAGACTTTTAAAGCGTTCAATGATAACAAATAGCCCACTGTACCACGCATGCCATTGGTTCACCACCACTGTAATAGCAGATAGCTTTTCTGAGCTCCAAATGGCATAAAGGTCCTTTGTAATACATGAAAGGCAATATTATTTGGGGATGATGGCTTTTATAAGAAAGGGAGGTCTCGCTTGGAAAATAAATGCTCACCTTAGGAGTAAAGAAGGGTGACCTCTTAAAGGGGGAAAAATATGCTAATGATTTCTGCAACCAGCTTGATCTGTGTATCCCCCTGAAGCCTCCCCCACTCCCCCGAAGGACTGACTGGGTCACTCCCAGCAGGGGTCCCCCCTCCCTCCTCCCCCACTGTGTTCCAAGGTGGGGGGGTGCATTTCCTGGACGTTGCCACCCAAGCCCATCAAACAGACTGCACCAGATGGGAGTGCGCAGCCCCGCCCACTCCTGGCACAGGAAGCCGGAAGGGGGGCCCTCCCGCCAGCGGGTCAGGAGGATCATCTTGGCCCGGGAAAGGCAATGCTGGTCCTCCCTGTGGGGGCACATGGTGCCCATCTGCAGCTTTTATTGATCCATTTAACAGTTGAGCAGGCTCTGCGGTACTCATTTGGAGCCGCTGCACACTGGAGCTATCTGGCCTTGTAGATGCTGGGTAGTTTTCCCTAGAGCTAAGGCGGCTTAGAAGGCGGAGACAGTGCAGAGCTGAGCGCGGGTGTGAAGTGCTGAGCTCGCCTGCTGCTGCGCCCTGGGCCGGGTTTGCTCTCCAGGATTCTGCTTCTTCCCCACTTGCCCTGCCACGGTGCCAGGCAGGCCTGGGCTTCTGCATCCCTGCAGCGGCGCCCACTGCCAGGCCAGCCAGGGCCTCACCTGCTGTTTTGCACCCATCTCTCCTCTCTGGAAAAAGCGGTTCTGTTGTTTTCTCCATCGGCAGGGAGACCCCTTCCTCCACTCTCGGCCCTGGTGGGCCTGGGTCTGGACGGCCCCCACCGCCTGCTCGAGGGGAGATACGGCACCAGAACCGCCAACTGCAGTTTCCCTTGGGTTTCTCCAAAGTGCTGGGATGATGACCTGAGTTGGCCCCGGGAACCTCTTCCCTGGGCTTTGGTTTGGAAAGAGGAAATCTCTTTGATCTCAAAGGGGGGACGCGGCTGACCACAGCAGGGCTGTTTCAGGGAATGAGCTGGCCTGGACATGAGGCCGGCAGGAGGCGGGCGGAGCTGAACAACGCGGGGAAACCGAGTCCTGCGTCCTCCAAGGGCTCGGGCCTGGCCGTCTCAGTGCTGTCCGGGACTGTCTGTTACACGGGCCAGAGGCATCCCTGGGGACGGCAAGTGCGGGCTGTGTTTCTGGCAGCTAAGGAGGGTCCCAGCTCACCCCGTCCTCCTCTGAGGAAGTCACTGTCACTTGGGCGCATCACGTGTGCCCCAAAGAGTGTCACGGCTGCTGCTGTCACCGACCGTGAGCTCTGCCGCTCTGTGCTCGTCATCTCTGTGTCCCGGGCTCCTGTCCAGTCCTGGTGACTCTCTGGACAGGGCCAGAAGGAGCGTGACGGTCGCTGAGCCTTGTTTGGGGATGGGGACAGGCCTGTGGCACCTTTGGGTGCTGCCGATAGGTGGGAGAAGCCCCAGGAAACCACTTGGGATTGAACTCACAATCTCACGTTTGCCAGGCAGGTGCTTACACCGCTGAGCTAAATCTCAGGCCAGGAAACCACCTCACTGACTTCCCAGTTAATCTTCTGTCTGACTTGTGAATCCTCTGTCCAAAGAACGTGTAGCTTGGAGACCTCTCTAAAACCAGAGTTTTTTTTTTTTTTTTTTTTTTTTTAATAAAATTGATACTATTTGCAGAGAACTCAAGGAAAGGGAGCCTAAGTAGGTTAATAAATAGTAAATAGTCTAAACCCTTTTCTATCGCTCCCTCTGTCATGACCCCTACATTCAACACCATCCCTAAACTGAGCCCAACCTTGGATTTCGAGCTGTAAACTGGGGCAGAAAGATCGCTGTGGCTTTGTCAGGGTTACTCAGAGCATGTTAGAGGGCATAAGTGGACTCTGGAAGAAACAAACTCCAGGCTGGGCCTTTAGAATGACCAGGAAGTTGTTTCTGTTGGGAGTGGGAATCGCACTGCAGCTGCAGCTCCGGAACCAGAAGGCCTCTGCTCTGAGCACGGTGGGCACCTTCCGCCCGCCCAGGCCGGCAGGGGTATGTTCCCCGGGCCAGCACCGCAGCCCAGCGGGTCGGAGCTGCAGGGATCCCGGGAGCTGCAGCGTTCACCTTCCACTTCCAGCAGCACCGTGGCACCCTGGGACATCGGGGCAGACAACCAGCGACCAGAGTTGCCACCCCACGGGCCACGCTCTGCTCCTCCCACCCCTCATGCCTCCCCAGACTTCAGCCTCTAAACAACAGCTTCAGTGACAAGTTGCTCCTGCATAATGTGGTCCAACTGTTCCTCATAAAGCTGCGATTATTCCTATCCTCTCTGGAAAAGAAGGACCCCAGTGTCATCAATCACTGTGACCCAAATTCTGAGATCGACCACCCACTGCACACCTGATTTTAGGTGGTGGGAGGAGGCAGGGGAGAACAAGAGCCATGGCTGGTGTTTGCTTCTTTAATCTCTGCCTCACATTCCACATCTTCTGGCCTCGGCGGCACCTCGGCGGGTCTGGGATCTGTTTTAGTCACTTTCTCATTGCTGGGACAAAATACCCAACACCCTAATTAAAGGAGAAGAAGTTTATTTTGACTCATGTTTTCGGTCCCTGGTTGGCTGGCTCCAAGGCAGGAAGGCAGGGTGGAAAGGGCTCGTGGGGTGGAAAGCTGCTCATGTCATGGTGCCCAGGAAGAGGAGAGAGAAAGGAGGTCAGAGGAGGGAGATATGTGCTTCCGGGTCACTCCCCTACTGCCCCCTCTGCTGGCCAGGCCCATCTCCTGCAGCACACGCAGCGTGGATCATCTGCGGAGCACAGCGCCCCATGATCCGACCGCCTTCTGAAGGCCCCACTCTGAACACCCGAGGCTTTGGGGAGACAGCCTAGATCTAAACCATAACGAGATTTTAGTTTGGTGGGCAGATGTGCATCTTTTCTCCTGCTGGGTCCGAGCCCTTGGTGGTCCCGCCGGTGTGGTGCGGCTGTGAACTCTCGTCTTCACCGTCCCTCGGTGCAGCAGTCACAGGAAGCAGCTCCGGGTCGTGCGAGCCGGAGCACCCGCCCTGTCTCCAGCGAGGGCAGCGCCCTGCTTCCCGCCACGCTCGGGACCAGTCTCCCGGCCAACATGGCGCCATGGTTGTGTCTTCTCACGGGCACCAGCACCTCTGAACCAGCATGGCCTAAAGCTGGGGGACGGGAAGCAGCCTTATTTCCCGACCCGGGATCTGCCCGTGGGAGGAGGAGCTCTGCATGGTGTCTGTGGGTCCAGAGGGCACGCGGCATCCAATGAGACAGCCCTCAGTGTCACACGCCACTGGCCCGGCTGGTACCATCACCGAGTCTTCCTGGGCCCTTTGGCCGGGCTCTGCTCCCCTGGCAGGCCGGCATCCGGGGTGACAGATGAGTGTGTGTGTCACGCTGTCCTCCTCCGTTGTCTGTGAAATGAGCTCCTTCGCCGAAGCGATGTCGCATGAGAGGCTGCAGAAAAAGTCCCCTCTTCCATAGACGGGCAGCGGCGTTGTGAGCGGGAAGGGCAGAACAAATGCCCGACCCAGCGAGGCCAACGAGTTCGCCCTGCGGGATGGGAAGAGCTGGTCGCCAGCATGTGCACCCTTGGGCGGGCCCTGGGTTTCACCCCTGCTGCACCTGGCCAGTGGGCAGCTAGGCCTGCGCCGGGAGGGAGAGCAAGTTGGGGCGCTCGCACCACACCCAGCGTCCCTCCTCCACATCTCCGCGTCCTTGAAGTCATGCGGCAGCGGCGGGGCGGCTGGGGAAGGAGCCCCGACAACGCTGGAATGGCACAGCGCACCCATTCCCCTCCCAGAGCCTGCCCTGCGCTGGGGACCGGGCAGGGAGGCTCAGTCCCCAGACTCCTGGCTGTCTCCCCCCCGTCTCATCCTCAGGTGGTGCCACCAGGCCGGAACTGTGCGCTTCCTCGCAGTGGCGAGCATGTGGCCTCCACCTCTCTGTGGGACCCAGGGTAAACACAGCTGCCTGCCACCGGGAGGAGGTCCCCTTCCCACTGGACCTCAGGCTGGGGCTGTGCAGGGCCGGGAAATGAGGCTTGGGCTGCTCCCTTCTCAGCTTGCTGACCACAGGAAGACCCTAGACGGCGGGCGTCTGGAGGGAGAGCTGCTGAGACGCTGCAGGACCGGCCCAGGGCACTGTCACCTCAGACTCACTGCGAGGGACTGTGGGACCTGCTTCAGCCCGATCCTTGTAGTCTTAGCTCGGGGCCCTGCGTCACGTCCCCGGGCCTGGTCCTGTAGGCTGGGGCCCATCCAGTCACACCTTGTCCCCTGGGAGCCCTGACCGCACATGCAGTCTCCAGGGGTCTGGGGACAGCTGCTGAATGGAGTCGCCAGGGGAAGTAATTGTTTGCCAAAAAGACCGTGGCTTTGCTTCAGCACCCAGGGACCTGCTCCGTGTCCTCCACTGTGGCTTGTCACAGGCTCCCCCACCCCATCTGCTGCAGGCGCTTTGAGCCCCGCTGGATCCCGGGACCCTCAGTCCCCGGAGGCGGAGCGGCTCAGCCTGCAGCCTGCGTGCCCAGTGCCTCCTTCCTTTATCCCTTCCTCCCGCCCTCTGTCTTTCCCTCCGTCCCTCCCTCCCTCTCCTCCTGCTTTATTTTTCTACCATCTATCTATATTTCTATCATCTGCCATCTTTTGAGCCATCTATCATATTTTATATCTATCATCTATCCATTTTTCTATCTCATATTCTATCTTCTTTCTCTCTATTATCTATGGTTATCTCTTCTTTCTGTCATCTTTCTCCCCGTCTGTCCATTTTTCTAGCGCCGCTCCATCCACCCACCCACCTGCTTTCCATCGTTCTATTTACTCCCTTCCTACTTCTGTCACTCAGCTCACACAGGTCCAACAAGGGGCGGCCCCCGGTGTGGGCCTAGGGCCCCTGATGGAAGGACGGCTACTGAAGAGCCACAGGAGTTACAGGCTGCTCCGGCTGAGCTGTCCCCTGACCCCGGCCCCTCTGGCCGAGAGAAAGGAACTTGCTTCACCGGGGTACAGAGTTGAACCCCTGGGCGGGACCCTCAGACACAGAGAACCAAGCGGTGTCCCTGGCTCCGGACACGCTCCTAGTGCTGTTTTCTTTGCAGCCCAGAAGTCTGCAGGAGAGAAATGAGTCCAGTCTGGTGGATTTAAGCACGAAGCGGTTCATTATGGGGTGTCGAATGGCCGAGGAGGTCCCCGGGAGTCCGGAGGAAACAAACTGCAGGCTGAATTTCCAGGAAAGACCTTCCAGGTGACAGCACAGAATCCACGCGGAGGGCTCTGCTGCCGGGCGGGCGGAGGTCAGGGAGCTGTCCAGGGAGCGCGGTGTGCCCTTTGCCCCCAGCGCGGTTCCCAGGCAGGGCATTGATTGGGTGGATTTCACAACACACCCTGACCCAGCTGCGTGGCCTTCTGGGAAATGTAGTTTTTAGTTCTCCTGCGTCCTTGGTCCAGGAGGCAGCCACAGAGGAGCTCCCTGCGTCTGCGCACCCGGGAGTTCCCTGCACAGTGAGCTTCCCCAGGTTTGTGCGAGTTGCATGCCCTGCTGCTCTGCTTCCTGCTTTGTGGGAGCAGGACACAGGGGGACCCCATCACTTGCGCCAGATCCCCAGGCTGGGCTGAGGGCCTGCAGGTGCCAGCATCTTCAGCTTCTTCTCGAGGGGTCATTCTTTAGCTCTGCACTTTCTCTGGCCTGTTGCACACTTGCGCAGTTTGTCAGGTTGGTTCCCAAATCCCGTGGATTCTTGCTACTTCTGTCGTGTTGCCCACGTCGGAGGGTTTTTGCGAGGAGGAGAAAGGGACAAGGGTGTCTGGCTGCTTGATTTTTGAGCCAATCCGTCATGCTCAGAGGTGCCCTTGGACCAGTTATTTCATTTCTGGGCCTCTTTTTCTTCTGTAAAATGTGTTTCATTACATTACATATTCATAGGGCTGTTAATGAGGTTTGAAGTAGGTAATGTTCACAGACCCCCGCACATTGCCAGGGTCGGACTATGCATTGAGTGGACGCTGATTATTATTATAATTATTATTACTACTATTGTTGTACTGGATGTACAATAATACAAGTCATGGTTATATCCACATGTTGAGTAAACCAAAAATCTCACACAGATAATGAGAACACGGTGGAGTTTAATTTAATTCATTAATGAATGAATTAATGAACCAGGAGGAAGTGAAAATGAGTTGGTTTGAAGAGCAAGTCGGAAGCAGGAGCTCAGGAGTCAGGTGGGAGAGGGCGGCGGAGTGAGTTGCTAAGCTGAGCAGGGAACTGGTTCACGGCCCGAGTGACACAGCTACAGTCGCCAGGCCGCCTTCTCTATGCCCGCGTCCTGGTGTCTGCAGGAACCAGCCCTGCCCCCATCGGCCTCAGGATCTGGGCTGCCAGCCCCAGGGCAGCTGGGAAGCCACCCACCCTCCCCAGGGACACAGAAGCTGCAGGCGGGGGACGCCAGGCAAGCAGATGGCCGGGGCTCCTCTTATAAACCCGGGGACAGCATTATCATAAAGTGTCCGCTCCTTGCGGGGACACAGGGAACCCTAAGGGGATGGCTGATTTTGCTGCCTTCCAAGGGCGGCCGCACCTTGGGGTGCCCGGATTGCGCTGACCCGGCAGGGAAGGGAGACACCACTGAGAATGACGGCTTCTGCTTCGGCAGGAGACCTGCGAGGGCCACGTGGGCAGAGCGGATGGAGAGGACGGAGAGGGGGAGGAGTTGGTCAACTTCCTACTGCCCCGATGAGTTTCCCAGCCGGGTCACCGTCCTGGGCACCCTGAGGCCTCCTGAGCCCTCTCTGGAGAATTTGGAGGTGTTCAACTGAGCCACTCCCCAGAGCACCTCCCGTGAGGCTGGCCACCCAGTGTGAGAGCGGGGGCCGGGACACAAGGGGGCAGGACACGCAGGGCAGTGCGTCACCAGCCAGGGCTGTGGGCTGTGCCCCTGCTGGCCTCTGGGGTCCCCAGCCCTGAGCCATGCAAATCTCTGCCAACATCTGCCAGCAGCCGTGCCACCTCTGTGTCCCGAGTTAAGGACAGCAGGGGCTCCCGTGTCCAGCTCCCGGCCAGTCGGGTCTGCTGTCCTTACCTGGTGGGCGCAGGGGTGAGGAGGGGAGGAGATGCCTCCCCGACGCCGGCCTGGCCCCCACCTTTGTCTTTCCTTTGCGTGGTTTTGCCTTATCTCCTTCTTCGGGCAGTCAGACAAGGGCTCAGCTCCAGCTG
>RJWM01040070.1:0-15594 GCA_004363535.1 Dasyprocta punctata
AAAAAAAAATAAAGTAGTTAAAATACTATATATATATTTTTAATTGCCTTTGCTTTTCATTAGATTGGCAGTTTGAGAAAAGGAAAACTTCATTTTTAATGGAACTTGTGTTAGAACTTGAATCTGTTAGTATTTACACGTTTTATTTATTGTTACAAATTGGTACTGTCTAATGGAAATATAGCCATTGTAATCACTTAATCTAGGTATGACTACAACTTTATGAACTATTTCTTTTCTCCCCCCACCAGGAGATTTTGATGAATTCACTCAAGACAATAATGACATTATGTTGAAAAACATAGCAGATGACCTTCGGAATTGCTTACCTCTAGAAACCATGCTTGCCTCAGAACCTGTAGCCCTTCAAAAAGTAAATACATTAAATCAAATTAATTTATTCTTAGTGCTATTTAAGATTCTATTATTCCCTAGCCCCAAGGCGTCTTCAACCTAATTAATCCTACATTTAACTTTATACAATTTTTTAGTGCTTCACGTGTGTCTCTAATTCTTCTGAATACTCAACTCCCTGCCTCCCCAGTGCTGTGTATTCAGCTATATTTTGAGGGTATCCTGTTCCACTCAAAAATCAAAAAATGATCCAGACCAAACAAGGACCAGCAATCTGACTTCGCAGTGTTGTGTCCTGGTTTTCTCTTCCTGTTCATTCCCGTACTCCTGTCATAGATAAAGTTCACCTTTTGGTTTCCTTCTACTTTTGCATTTACATTTTTTTGTTTATTCTTCTATTTCTAGAATATAATTCTGGTTTTTTTTTCTCCCATTATTCAAGTTCCTTCAATTCTCAACCCATATGGAGACCATGTAATATGAACATTGTTTTGTTTTGTTTTTTGGTACTAGGAATGGAACTGATGGACGTTGTTTTTTGAAACAAAGCTGGTATTAATATCTTCTTTACCCACGAATCTGAAAACAGCCATCCTTCATGTTGTTTCTTCATCCTATAAATACGTGAGCAGAGGAAATAAGTCCTGTACTTTTTTTTTTTTGTACTAGCAATTGAACTCAAGACCTTGCACTTGCCAGGCAGGCACTGTCCCACCTCAGCCCGTCCTGTACGTTCTTAATCTGAATGCACATCATGACTTAGCAAATCTTAGTAAATATCCAGTCATTCAGAGTGGGTTCCCAAAGGGAAAAAATGTAAGGTAGTACAAAAATTCAGAGAAATGTTTATAAACCAGGTGTGGTGGTACACACCTGTAATTCCAGCACTTGGAAGGCTGAGGCAGCAGATCATCAGGAATTTAAGTCCACCCTGGGGTACATAGTGCATTCAAGGCCAGCTTGAACTGCATAGGAAGACCCTGTCTCAAAAAATACAAAGAACAGCAAAAAAAGAGGAATGTTTGTAGTACAGTTTGGGTGTTACTAATAAAACAATTTTAATCAGTATTCTGTACCATAATATATAAAGTGAGCAAAAACCATTGTGCTAATCATCATTATGTCCTATAATAACAGATCAATTTATTTTTATCTTCCTCAACTTACTCTGATTGTTTAGTGTGTCCACACCTGATTTTAACATTCTTCCAGAGATTAATGGAATTTTTTTTTTTTTTAATACTGGGGATTGAACTCAGGACCTTGTGCCTGCCAAGCAGGCACTTGTGCCGCTGAGCTAAACCTATGGCTTCTTTTGGTCTTTTTGAGACAGGGCCAGGGTCTCGCTATGCAGTTCAGGGTGGACTTGAGCTTACTTTGTAGCCCAGGCTGGCCTCGAACTTGAACAGTCCTCCTGCCTCCTCCCAAGTACTGGGATTACAGGAGTGGGCCACAATGCCCGGCTGGTGTAGATATGATTTTTAGGCATTTGGGTGGGTACTAGAGATTGAACCCCAGGCCTTCCCATTAAGCTTCATCTCCTGGCTTTTTAAAAAATATTCAGGTGGTTTTTGGGTTTTGTTGTTTTTGAGACAGGGTCTTGCTGAGTTGCTAAATTGCCCAAGCTGGGCTTGAATTTGGGATCCCCCTGCCTCAACCTCCAAAAGTGCTCGGATTATAGTGAAGTGCTACCACACTCAGATAGGGTTCTTTATTACAGTTAAAGTAAAAGGAATCGATTAGCCATCGTTTTCTTCGTAGCCATTTGCCATTATATCATATACTATGAGTATTAATAAAGGGTTACGATTTGTAAGCATGAAGTTTTCATAACATTTTTAACTATTTGAAAGCTTTGTTTGCTAGGCAAAGATTACTTGCTAGATATTCTGATAGTGAGACTGACAGGACTCAGAAGACCTAGCATTTGTTTCAACTTTTCCCCTCTTACCGGTATAATTTCCATGAAGAAATCTCTACTATCAGTGTCTTTGTAAAACATACCATTTAGGTTGGACAAGGATAAATCTCTCCAATTTCTTTTAGCTAATAATTTTATATACTTCTCATATCCATGTTTCACATCAGTCTGCATCAAAGTTATCAGTGTCTAATGAGTAAAAGACGAGTAGTTACCAACTTAAATAAGCAAAATTTGTATTCTCTCAGACTTTTAGCATATGAACCACTGATGTTTTGTCTCATTTAACAATAAAAAGAGAGTTCTTTGTACTTTGTTTCCTTTGTTTTAGTATATGTGCTGCAGAAGCAAGCACTGTACTTTCTTTTGATGTTTTCCTCTCTCCTCCAGATACGGCAGCAGCCAGAGCCCACGGTTCACGTTGATGCATTCCTGTATGATGAAGACATTATTGATTCATTATGTGAGGAAGGAAGAATGAGCAGAAACTACTGTACAGTGTGTGGCTCACAACAGACAGCACCTTTAGGTAGGCACACAAGTGACTAATAACTTCATGTGTGCTTTTTTCTTGCATGTCATGAATGTACAAAGTTTTGAGCAGGCCAGTGCAGGTTTCTTTAAAAGCAAAAAGCCATCCTATGGTATGACCATTACCAAATATTGCCGTTAGGAAAGAATAATACAGGAAAGCTAGGCCACCTCATGTCTCCCAGAACTCATCTAGAAACTTTAATCAGAGGTGACTCCTCAAGTACAGAAACTAATCACAAATGACTGAATACAGGGAAACTACTTACTCAACAGAGATTAATACATAAACCATATGCTGATTTATTTACAATAAGAAATATAACTTCCTAGGGAACTGAAATAGTCTCCCTATAAAATGTCTGCTTGAGAAGTCAGATAGTGAGCAGATATTATTGAGTGGGCATGGACTCAAGAGAAAGTTTATTCAAGAAAGTTTTTGACCCAGTGAAGCATCCCCAAGCCATAACAGCACAACTCTAGTGACAGTAAGTCTCTTTTATCTCTGCCCCTGGGCTGTAGCACCTGCGTCCCAAATGAGAACTGACTGACTCTATGCTGCTAACAGGCTAACTCTTCTGTTAGTACAGTCTTCATTCAGACTGGATGTGACTGTCTAGGTTGTTGCTTTGGACTACAGTACCTTTTACTGCTCACCTGGTCTTGGAGTTGTTGCTTAGAGTGGGCTCCCCTTCCGGATGAATAATCTTACTTTTGTGTTACTGATCTTAGATAATAGCCTCAAAGATTAAGCACTACCAAATGGGATTTGTTGCTGATGCAAATACATTATACCTATAGTATAATTTGGGATTAAATTTATCTGATTTACTGGTTTAAGATTATTTCAAGATAACCCTTATAATTTCCCTTGGAAGTAGTTGAAATTCACAGATGAAAAGAACTTGGACAAAAACAAAAGAGGACAAACTAAAAAGTGAATTATAACTAAAAAGTGAATTCTGTATCAAATAGGTTTAATATATAGAAATTTGTAGAAGAGAATTTTGTAGAATAAAAATAAGAAGATTTTATTTTTCCATAAGAGTCAGTTTATAAATAATAACTGGAGACACAGAGCAATTCAAACAACAGTAATGAATCTAAAATAGCTATCACCATGAGGGACTCATACTCAGATGACAAGAGGTTTGTCTAGCTACAAGACCCACAGAAGAAGCACCACTACGGCAAAGAGGATATGAAGGATCAACTCATGGGGGGATAAGGACTATGGTCATCAGAGCTCACCCCAAGAGTTACTTCAGAGGCCTAGTCACATCCTTTATCTGGTCCAAGGGACTGGTCTACCTGCTTCCATTTTCTTTGCCACTCTCTATAGGTTCTGACTCAAATCTCTCCTCTCCTTGACTATTATATTCTGTAAAACATAATATATTTAGTCTTTGAGTTCCTACATCAGAATAAAACCAGATTCAAGTTATCCTAGACATTTGATTGCAGAAACTGGGGTGAGAAGATAGACTACAAAGTGGTGGTGTTTAACTAAGGGAAATAAGGACAATTTACGGGAGTATCTTACTCTTCCTCCATACCACTCCAGAGCACCCATTTTAGATTGGTCAGGGCTGCTCCATCACACCCCTAGAGATGGTCATTTGTTTGATTGTTCTCCGTCTATCGCAGCGTGCAGTGGTAGGGTGAGGTGAGAGATGCAGATGATGTGCAAGTTACGGAGCCACTCCAGGCAGCAGCAGGTCACAAGGAAAAGAGGGGAAAAAACCCCAGACCATCCCAAGCAATCACAGGAATGAAATGAGGGACACAGGGGAGGGCACAGTCATCTGAGTTAGCAGGAGCCTACCAGGCCTTTGAAATGTCAGACTTAATACTTGTTTTTTTGTAGCACAAGTGCCTGCCTGATACACGCAAGGTCCTGGGTTTGATTTCCAGTCCTCCCCCACAAAAAATTTTTTCTCTAATGTAGCTCAGAATAGAAGAATACAAATTTATTACATTTTTTTTGATAAATTCAGGGTGATTTTCTTTTTTTTTTATACTGGGGATCAAACTGATAACCTTGTGCCTGCCGGGTAGGCGCTTACGCTACTGAGCTAAATCCCTGGCCCTGTTTTTTGAGACAGAGTCTCACTATGCAGTTCAGGCTGGCCTTGAACTCACTTTGTAGCCCAGGCTGGTCTCAAACTCATAACAATCCTCCTGCCTCAGCCTCCCGAATGCTGGGATTACAGGTGTGTGCCACCATGCCCAGCTTGGATGGCTTTCATTGATTAAGAAAAAGCATGAAGTTGGGTGTGGTAGTGCACACCTGCAATCCCAGCACTCAAGAGGCTGGGGCAGGAGGTTTGCCATGAGTTCAAGGCCAGCCTGGGCTACACAGTAAGACCTTGTCTCAAAACAAAAAACAAAAAGAAAGAAAAAGAGAGAGGAAAGAAAGGTAATGAAATATACTTTATAAATATAGATGAAGGAACTAGAAGCACAGAACGCAACTGTGAATAGCCAAGCACAATTTAATATTCACTCTGTTCTAATTTTCCAGGCTTTATTTCTCATTCCTTCTCCCTCGTGGAATTGAAGTTCATTTATCATCACATACTCCCTGACCTGTCAGGAAAGGTCTTGGTTGACGTTGGCTCCAGACTTGGCACAGTTCTTTATGGGGTAAAGTCCAGCTTATGGACATACTCAACATATGGAAAATACTTTCTCCTGCTAGCGACAGCTTTGCCTGCCACCATCCAAGGTGACAGCTTGGCTTTCTTGATTGAAGTAGCAGAATAAGGCTAAAATAGTGTAATGGTGGTGGGATCCTAAATTCTATTTGATGGTAGTTGAGTGGGAAATTTCAAAGACCAGCTATCTGGTTTGCTTTACTTTGTCTCTGCAGCACAAACAAAGGGCACACACAAAAGAAAAGTATGTGCCTCTCGAAAAGAGAAGTACGTGACTCATAACGCATTGCCATGTTGTCAGCCCGTACTGTTTTCTAAGCTCTTCTAATTAGTACTGTACTGAAATAAAACAGTGTACTGGGCTTTGATAAGAACTCTTATAAAACTGGCAAATTTACTTGACCGAGGAGGTCCCTGAATGGCTGTGAGCAAATCACTTCATGCCGCTTGGCCTCTAATTCCTTCTCTGTAAATGAGTAACTAAATGATGTCCAAGGACACATCTTGTTCCAATTTCTCTGACCCAGAGTTTGAATGTAGATGTTTGTTTCTGAAACGTTACTTCAATGTGGTTCTTTTGAAAAACTTCAAATCATGAATATTTCTAAATTCTCAAATGGTTTTAGTGAAAACCTAAAGTGTGGTTTCTGTTTGTCATTAGCAGACTTGTTAAAACACGTGGCCACCAGCAGTTCAGTCTCATGCCAGAAATGGGCACTGTCCATTCCCAACATCATTGCCTGCTTTAATCAGAAGCAGTTAACTCTTTAATGCTGAGTTTATTTTGCAGTGTTAAATTTTTATACTGTAATTAGGAAAGGGGCTGGGAATTTAGCTCAGTGGCACAAGCACTTGCCTGGCAAGTACGAGGTGGTGAGTTTGATCCCCAGTACCAAAACATAAAAATAAAAAAGGAAAAAGTGTAATTAGGAAAGATAGCCATAATAGAAAATACAGATTGTGCCAAGGGGTGGTCTTGTGTTCTTGTTCTTCTTGTCTTGGGGACAAGATCTTACTTAGGTTGCCTGGCCTGGGATTATAACATGGGCCACCCTGCCCTTCTTGGCTGGTGGTTTTGTTTGGAAAAACATTGGAGATTATGACTGCTTACCCTATTTTGCCCATTGTATTCAACTTTCTGATTTATTAAAAAGTGTAAAACTGAAGTAATTGTGGTGCTACAGAAGGGGTATCAGTGATAATAACCAAATAGATTAATATATTTCTCCTTTTTTTTTTTTTCAGCACCGGGGATTGAACTCACAACCTCGCACCTGCCAGGGCAGGCGCTTAAGCCACTGAGCCAAACTCCCGGCCCTGGTTTTTTCAGGCAGGATCGCACTGTGTAGCTCAGGCCAGCCTTGCACTTGCATTGTAGCCCAAGCTGGCCTCGAACTCACAACACTCCTCCTACCTCAGCCTCCCGAGTGCTGGAATTAAAGGCGTGCGCCACCATGCCCGGCTTATTTCTCCATATTAAGCCACTGATTCAGTCAAAAATTTTGGACTGCCTCCATATGCAATGTTAAGCATATTGTAAAATCCATGCTAGAAGCTGGGCATGGTGGTACATGTCTATAATGCTAGCACCCAGGGAGGCTGAAGCAGGAGGATAGCAAATTTAAGCCCATCCTGGGTAACTTACTTAGTAAGACCATGTCTCAAAATAAAAAGCAAAAAATGAAAAAAGGCTGGGGATGTGGCTCAGTGTGAAGCCCCTGGGTTCAATCCCCAGTATTGTAAAAAAGAAAAAAATACTGGTCTTTTTAAATTCCATGATGATACTCTAGATACAGATTTGGTTATCTGCATTTTTGCATAGTATTGTTTTCGTTACTGCAACCAAAAATAGGCATATAACAATATATAGTCAATTTTTGATTATCCTTATTAATTAATTGGTTAATTATCTTTTGCAGGTTCTTAGACACTGGGCTGACTTTCCTAAGTCAGCTGGTGCCTTCCTGAGGCCACATCCCCCTAGCGTTAGACTGTGCATGATCGTTCATTAAAGTCACCAGAGGATAAGTCCTGTCTAGCTTTCCTTGAAAAACTTCCCAATAAATCATAGAAGTTGGGTTTTAGGCAGAATCATTATGTGGCCACTTTTCTTACTTCCAACTTTGCCGAATGCCCCATTTTACAGTTTTATCAGGCAAAAGAACTCAATCTCATGGCAGTGATATAGCTCAGAGGCACAACACCTGCCTGGCAAGTGCAAGGTCCTGAGTTCGATTCCTGATACCAAAAAAAAAAAAAAACTAAATCCTAAACAGTATAGCCATGTCATGGGAATTAATAAACTACAATCGAGATGTTGACCAGTATGAATAAGCTTCTGGAGGTTGTAATTTTACATAAACTACAATATCATATTTATGTTTTATTTTTATTGTTTGATATTTTTTAAAAATTTGAATTTTCAACTTTGAATTAGAAATAAACTGCAATTAAAAGTTAATTAATTTGCATCATAATGTGTCTTTCTCTTTTAGGGTTACCTTTATAGTTCAGCAATGCAGCTGTATGGAGTAGAACTGAATGGAGACTTTTGCCAGTTACAGGAAATGATCATTAAAAAATATCAGTTTAGTGACAGAATAAAGGTACTCTTCTTTTTAATGTTTACTTTTATCAGTACCCATTTGCAGTACCTAATGGTCACATTCTTCACAGGGAGTGGTGCACATACATGATACCTCTTCATTCTTTTTCCATCTCCTTCCCTTCCATTTCCTCCCGCCTCCCTCCATCTCTTGGTCCTCTTCCCATTTGCAAAAGAAAAATACTCTTTATATTTTTTATTATCCATCTTAACTTAGCAAAACCTCTTCTGCATTATTTTCTAACCTGTTTTTGTTTGCTGTTGTGTAGGAATAGATTGAGTTGACCTAATTTTTTCTTCAAGCAGTGACAGTGTTTTTTTGAAAAAGTAAAAGTGAAGAATGAGGGAGAAATGGGCTCTGCAGAGCAAGTTTGGGCTGAGTAAAAGACAAAAAAGCAAAATAAAAGTACATCTAGAGGACACAGGGCAGGCTATCTTGAGGAAAGCTGCGACAGCCTGAGTTGACCTAATATCTTACAATGTTAATATAGATAATTGTTATAATTATATCCATTCACATTTTTCTTTCTCCCTAAATTCTTTAGAAAGTAAAAATTTTTTTTTCTGTTTCTTTCTCTCTTTCTCTCTCTTTTTCATTGTTGTTGTATTGTTTTGTTTTTTGAGACAGGGTCATGGTGGCCTGAAACTTACTGTTGCAACCCAGGCTGGCCTGGAACTTGCAGCAGTCCTCCTGCTTCAGCCTCCTGAATACTGGGATTACAGGCATGCGCCACCATCCCTTGCTTTCTGTTTTCTCTGTATCAGCTATAATTTTGGTAGCACCATATTTTAAACTCTAGAGGTTGGTTAGAAATGTATGTATATGTATACTTTAGTTTTTTTGAAACAGGGTCTTACCATGTAGTTCAGGCTGGCCTGGAACTCACTATGTAGTCCAGTCTGGCCTCAAACTCTGGCAATCCTCCTGCCTCAGCCTCCTGAGTGCTGGGACTACATATGTGTGTCACCACACCTGGCCCAGAAATTTACTTAATTAAGCTGTAAATGTTGAAAATAAATGAAAGGGCTATGTGATACTCACAGTTCTTTATCTTTTTCTGAACTTTCAGAGGGTATAATAGATGCCATAGGATAGCAGTTCATGGGGAACAAGCTCTTGGCTTAGGCCAGTAGTGGCAAACCTATGTCATGTGTGATGTGTCTTGTTTATTTTTCTTTTAAGACAAAAGATACAAACATTTGAGTTGTTTTTCCTAAACTAAAACCTCAGTAGTTAGGTTTAATTGCAATGTTGGCACTTTGTGATTAATCAGTGGGTTTTGGGTTGTAGTTTGGGCACTCAGTCTCTAAAAGATTCACCATTCCTGGGTTAGGCAATGGCCGAGGTTTTCTTGTTTTTCTGTTTTTAAGAGGAAAAATGTCAAGGAATTTTGGGTTAATACAGTAATCCCTCATGATGTACACTTCCAGTGGCAACACAGAGCGCTATCAGTGCTCCCTGGTTTTCAGGCAATCCCACACTGAGAGACCTCAGTTAGCCAGGATGGTGCTGCACCATGGGAAGCTGAGGCAGAAGGATTGTGAGTGCAAGCCCAGCCAGGGCAATTTAGTGACTTAGCCCAGCCCTGTCCCAGAATAAAAAGGGGCTGGGAGTATGGCTCAGTGTGAAAACCATGGGCCCAGCTTTTCCCCTTTTTTATACAGAAAATTATTTTATTCTTTCCCCCATTTCTTTCCCCATAACCGTGTTAGACATTGAGAAATAAATGAGAGTGAATCATTCAATAAATTCATGGGTTTTTCTCGCTATTCCGTATGTAATAAACTGTAACACACTGCTCTTACACAGCAACAGTCACATAACTAACAGGAATGTATTTTAGGACCTATTAACAATCATAGTTTATAGAGCCGGGCGTGGTGGCGCACGCCTTTAATCCCAGCACTCGGGAGGCTGAGGTAGGCGGAGCGTTGTGAGTTCGAGGCCGGCTTGGGCTACAACGCGAGTGTAAGACCGGCCTGAGCTACATAGTGCGACCCTGCCTCAAAAAAAAACCAGGGCCGGGAGTTTGGCTCAGTGCCTTAAGCGAGGTTGTGAGTTCAATACCCGGTGCCGCAAAAAAAAAAAAAAAAAAACAATCATAGTTTATAAATGGATATTCAGATGTTTTCTTGTTTTAAAGGTAATAATGATAAAATATAAAATACATATGTTTATATACATAAAATATATAAATACGTAATTTTTTTTAAATCTTAGCCCCTTTTAAAAAATTAAGTGGGTCCACACTCAGCCACGCACTTTCCCTGGGTGCAGCTTGTGTTGCCAACAGCAACCCCACAGTAAAAGGCAGTGCCATCTTATGACTACTGGAGCCCTTACTGGTTTCCTTCCTCAAAGCTATAGACAGATGTTGTATTTGAGGGGCCCTAGGGTTCCTGGGGTTGTATTTGATAGTATCTGCTGAGATTCAACGAGCCTTGAAGGGCTCAGACTTTGCCTTTATATTTGTTTTTGTTGTTTGGTTTAGAAATTCTTGTTTGTCTGCTCATACTTGAGAGAAAGTAACCAGAAAGCAGACTAAAGTTTGGAGCGCCCAAGTGAGCATGGCTACCTGTGGCTTTGCTTTGAGCGAACTTGTGTGGTAATTCAGAAGGTGTCCCTCCAGGGCTAGCCGAGTGCCTTTCAGGCTCTTGAACTGGGAGAGGAGAGTGTTAGAGAGTTTGGCTTCTGTGCATCCTGGGTGCCTGTTTGCCTCATTCTCTTGTGGGCAGGATGTTTCCCTGTCCTTCAGCAAGGCCTGCTTTCCAAGCCCCCAGATTCTTTGACCCTCCCCAGAGAATACGCCTCTTCTTTTGCTCTTAAGCAGGCAAGTGTGTCTTCATATTATCTGGTCTGCATGGCCTAAGTCTGTCAGTTTTTGAGTTAGATAGTTTTGTGGTGTTTTTCTTTAATCATCTTGCTCTTTTGGACAAGTAATACATTCAGATGAATTTTAAAGGAAGAGTCAGACAAGACCAGTTAATATGGTGTATTAATGTTTTACAGATTATGACCTTTTGTAACTTGTATGTCAGCTTCTATGATTTTTACATGTTCCTATTTGATTCTGAGAATCAGGACAGATATTCCACTTTATTTATGAAAAAACTGACTACCTAAGAGTACAAACATAGTTGATAATAGAGCCATAGTTTAAACCTACATCCTTTTTAA
Organism: Dasyprocta punctata; assembly: GCA_004363535.1. Lineage (NCBI taxonomy): Eukaryota > Metazoa > Chordata > Mammalia > Rodentia > Dasyproctidae > Dasyprocta > Dasyprocta punctata. Next base: position 11,247 of record RJWM01040070.1, read on the forward strand.
CTCTTACAACTTACGTTCGAGGCCGGCTTGGGCTACAACGCGAGCACAAGGCCGGCCTGAGCTACATAGTGCGACCCTGCTTCAAAAAACTAGGGCTGGGAGTTTGTCTCAGTGCCTTAAGCGCCTGCCCTGGCAGGCGCTAGGTTGTGAGTTCAATCCCCGGTGCCGCAAAAAAAAAAAAAAAACAACAACAACAAAAAAAAACGATACCATTAAACTGGAAAAAAAAAATCTGAACTCAGAGTTAAGAGAGCACAGTTATAACTAAATAAATAATTCTGTATAAAACAAATCTTCACAAGTTTTTGTGTTTTACTATACTATATCTCCTGTTGGGATGAATATGCTGTTTTTTCTCCCATTCACACAAGGTTTAACCTCCCATAATGCTTTGCAACAGCAGTGAAGCAACAGCTGTTTCTTTTGCCATGTGTGACGGAGTGCCCTTGTTCTCTCACATGAACTCATTCCACCTCTGCAGGTCATCCACGCAGACATCTGTACCCAGGGTTCACTTCTGCACAATGCCGATGTCGTTGTAATGAATAATGTCTTCGAATATTTTCTTAATGAGACAGACCAGGCCAGGTATGTTATTTATTCAAGTAAGAAATAATTCATTACTAAAATATATCCAAGGTACAAAAAGAGATTATCATGGAAGAAATGTTTTTCTATTAAACTGTTTAAAAAATAACCTCAACTGTGAGGTGATTATTTGAATAAGGAAATGTATTTTATCTACTGTATATGTGCATGATAAAATTAAAACAAACTTTGTCTAACTTTGTAAAATATTACATCTAATTTTTTGTCAGATATAAAATGATTGTGTGACCCAAGCACTTGCTTAGCAGCTATTGATACAATTAGAAAGCAATTCCCAGTGGTTCTTTATACTTATGCTTTTCTACCTCAGTTTCCTTTTCTGTGAAATAACATTGCTGTTGTATCACAAAATAATGGAAATCAACTAAGTCCTATAAATGAATTTAAAACAATATAGGAGTGTTAAGCTAGAACACTGATTATCAAACTTAAAATATTCTGAATAATAATAGTTCCCTAGCTGGGTGTCTTAGTTACTTTTCTTGTTGTTGAGACAAAATATGTGACACCCAAAGTTAAATGAGGAAAGTTTTATCTAGTTCACAGGTTGTAGGGGTTTCGGTTCAGAGTTGGCTGGCTCCAAGGCAGGGTGGCTTGGCAGAGGGGCACCGCAGAGCAGAAACAGTCCATGGCAGGCAGGAGGCAGTAAAGTAGCAAGGAAGCAAGCAGCAAGCAACAACAGCAGCCCCCTTTCTGTCACTTATAGTCTATCCAGGCTGCCTGCCCTTAAAGCACATGGTGCTCACACCCAGGGTGAGCCTTCCCATTATCCACACCCAAACCAGTCAGTGGACTGATTTAGTAATCACACACCCTCAATCCCAGCATCATACATTCTAGATCCAGCCATCTCTAAAAAAGCCCCACTTATGATCGTGTAAGGTTTTGGGGGTACATCTAGATGTAAGCTGTAACAATGGCTGTGGTGGCACCAGCACTTGGGAGACTGAGAAAGGAGGATCACAGTGTGTTCAAGGCCAGCCTGAACTACATAGCAAGACCCTGGCTCGAAAAATTAAGTGGTAGTAGTAGTGGTAGTAGTCGTCATCAAGGCAGCTTCCTGAAGTTTATTCCACTCTTCAGGTAATGGAAAGACTAACAAACCTATGATCACATTTCTGACTCCTCTACTACTATAGTTAATGCTTTGTTGCCCATCAGGACCTATAGGATCATCCTAATTAGGAAATTCCTGTAGTACATTCTGAGATACTTTTTATCCGGCCAGTTAAGCTTGCTGCTTTCTAACATATTGTAGTAGTTGATGAGTACTCTCAATGCAGGAAAGCCCTTTTCCATAAGTATGAAAGGGAATTACACTAATATGTTTACAGTATCACATTAATAAGGTTTCCACTGCCCAAAAATTAAAATGTGCAGAATTATAAACCAAAATGGAACACTGAATAGCCAAACCTCCTCATTCTACTATTTTACCTCTTCACCTTGTATACATTTCCTGCCTCTGTCTGCCCACTACCCTGCCACACCAGTTACTACTAAGTTAAGGTACTATGAAATTAACCGTTTAAACAGTTAAAAAGGAAACTGTTTCAGCAGAAAGCTAATTATAGTCGTAGCTTAGTTAGTATGGGTGATAATTTTTCATTCACATACTAAATACCAGCAGCGCAACGTGAGCGAAGTTGTTTTCATCATAGTGCCTTCTTTAAGCATAATTTCCAGGGAATAAAATAGGATTAGCCAGGCATGGTGACACATACCTGGAATCACAGCATTCAAGGAGGCTGAGGCAGGAGGATCACCATGTGTTCGAGACCAGCCTGGGCTCCTTATGGAGTTCTAGACCAATGAGACCCTGTCTCAAAAAACAAAAAAACACAGCACAACAAAACAAAACTTTTTTGCCCTTTTTTTAACATTGGCAAAGTTTCACATTTACTAAAGATATGAAGAAACAGAAGGGTAGGAGAAGAATGTTCTGCAAAGTGAGTGAGGTTGGAGGAAACGGAGGGAAAAACAAAAGTACACCCCATGGTTTAGGGCAGACTACCATGAAGGGGCACAATAGCATTGCCTTTTCAAATTAATAACAAGTAGCCAAAATACTGCATAATTGTTGAAAAATGAAATATGACCAAGTTGATGTTATATAAGAAGTTGAAAGAAAGAAATACCTTTAAGTCTCTGGAGAGTCATTATAGAAAGATTATGAATGTTAAAGAAAGTTAAAAACTGTGGGTGAACTTGTCACAGGAAATACTGCATATTTAGGTTGTTTCAAAAATCTTTCTTGGTGCATTCACTCCTGAACTCTGCGTGACTCACTCAGTAAGTATTAAACACATGATATAATTTAGTCACATCTCCTAAGTTAGTGTAGTGCAGTAAATTCTAAATATAGAAATGTTATAGTCTTAAGGTTAATTATTTTCTTTGTGAAACAATATACAGAGGTAAGTTTAGATAGATACAATAAAGCACTCTGCTACTGGAATCATTCTGACAAAATTGATCATTTATCTGTAAGTCATTTTGTAACAAGTGAATGAACACATGGTGCAACATATTATCTCCAAGGATTCCTACTGTTCTTTGTTTTGGTTTGGTTTGATTTTGTTGTTTGAAATGGTGTAAATGTGTAGTTAAGGTGGCCTTGAACTCACTTTGTAGCCCCGTCCGGCCTCGAACTCCCAGCAATCCTCCTGCCATAGCCTCCCCAGAGTTGGGATTACAAGTGTGTGTTGTCATGCCCAACTTCAAGATTTGTAATCTTCACTGGAGTCTGAGGATAAGTGGAATGATATTACCATAAGAGTTAGTATGTAAGAGAAAATCCAGGAAAGGCTCAAGCTTTAGAATATTCTCATTACAGGATAACGTCTCAGATTTGTAGAACAATTTTTAATTGATTTTGTTTGGTTCTTTGTTGTTGTCTTGGCTCGGTTTGGTTTTTTTGTGCGGATGATTAAAACCAGAGCCTCATGCATGCTAAGCAAGCACTCAGCCACTGAGCTCCATCCACATCCTTTTTTGTAGTTTGAGACAGGGTCTTGCTAAATTACCTGGGCTAGTCTTGAATTTGTGATCCTCCTGCCTTAGCCTCTGAGTGGCTGGGATCATAAACATGCACCACTGCACGCAGCTAGAGGTACCTTTTAAATGAAAAGCTGCAGCTAGGCATAGTGTCACATGCCTGTAATACCAACCACTTGGAAGGCTGAGGTAGGAGGGTTAAGAGGGTAAGGAAAGCCTTGGTAATGTTGTGAGACCTGTCTCAAAGAACATACCGAAAGGGCTGGAGCTGGAGCTGAGTGGTAGAGTGCTGGCCTGGCGTGTGCAGGACTCTGTCCCGGTCCAGTTCTCTGTACTGGGGGAAAAATCCGTGTGCGTTGTATCAGTAAAACCAATCCACCTCCTTCAGTGACAGCGCACAAGGGAAAAATTAAGCCAGTGTACTTGGCTTCTTCTCATTAAATAATCTTGTGAAGTATGTCATTTTTAGGACAACAGAATAGCTCTAGTCAAAACACAGTGACGTTGAACTGCTGTCAGACTTCATATTCGGCCTAAGTAAAACAACATTTTATCACTTTGTTGACAAACTCCAGAGCCTCCTAGGTGAACTAACCATTGCTGTAACCAAACTGAGTGAGTAACGCTGCTGCCACCCGCCCTGCTGCAAGCGGAGCCCCCTCCGCGTGCCTTCATCCTTGCTCCCCAGGGGCGGGAGTCCCACCCAGACATGCGCAGGGCGGAATCCAGCCCCTGCCCACAC
>RJWM01040071.1:0-15746 GCA_004363535.1 Dasyprocta punctata
CCTTCAGGCTCTGGGGGCTCTGGGCGGCAGGCGGAGCCCACCCACTGCCCTGTCCTCTCGTGCTTTCCCCTCTTCCACCTTTTGCAAGAGCACTCGTCACAGGCGCGAGGGCCGCCGGGGTGACGCAGGCAGTTTGGTCTCAAGACCTTCCACTCCGGCTGCAGCTGCTGTCACAGCTCGGCGCCCCGCGTGTCTTGGGCCCACGTTCGGCCCAGTGCGAGTCCCATTCCCCGCGCACAGGAAGCACACTTTCATTCCCCTGCTCCCCCCGGAGCTCTTGCTGTGCCCCTTCCAGGTGTCACGACGACTCTGGGGCCGAGGACACAGCAGTGTGGCCCCTGCTTCTCAAGGAGGTTCCATTCCCAGGACGCAGATGGACAACACCCCATCATCAGGAAACAGACAAGAAGCTGGGCGTGGTGGCCCACGCCTGTAATCCCAGCACTCGGGAGGCTGAGGCCGGAGGATCGCTGCAAATTCGAGACCAGCCTGAGCTACAAAGTGAGCTCAAGGCCAGCCTGAACTGCACGGTGAGATCCTGACTCAGAAAGAGAAAGAAAGAAAGCAAACGAGAAAACCCCCAGCAGTGACCAGGCCGTGAGGAAAATTCAGCAGGCGCATGTGGCGGAGCTGACTAGGAGGGACCCGGGCAGAGCATTGCCAGGAGAGGACGCGGCTGGGTAGAGCAGTGGCCAGGGGAGCCTGGTGTCCCGAGGGACGGGAACACGGTGATGTCTCATGCGGGGACAGAATGCTCTCGGCCCTGCAGCTGTGAGGGAATTGGGCTGCAGAGGCCACGGTTAAGGCCTGGCAGCGGGGAGGTCACTGGACAGCAGCAGGGGTGGGGACCCAGCAGTGGTCGCGCAGCGCTGGAGGGGCGGAGTCGAGTCCTTCCTGTCTGCCGCTGTGAGCTCCGTATGGAGCTGCTGAAGGAATCAAGATGGGGCCCGAGGCTTCAGAAGCGGATGGTTGGGGTTCTGGTGTTTTAATCTGCAGTTAACGCACACACACGCTGTACCTCACAGCCCCTTCCAGCGTCGGACTCGGCGGCACTCGGTGGCCGCCACCTGGTGCAGCCCAGGACCCCGGGCGGCTGGGGGATTTGCACCCAGCGCTCGGAACTCCCGAGAGCTCGTGTTGAAAGCCAAGAGCGCAGATGTTTGAGGTCGGCACCACTGCGCATAAAGAGTCCTCTCCCCCGGGCCCCCACGGCCCCGGGCTGTCCTGGCGAGGCCGGGGGACCCCTCTCAATGTCGCGCTTTTGTCTCCTTCGCCTCTGCCCCAGCAGAGCTGGAGCGACCCAAGCACAGCGCTGATTAAGCACTTGGCCTCGATCTTGATAGACCGAGGCCCTGGCTCGCCGTCCTTTGGCCTCCTCGCACTCCCGTACGGGAGCTGAGAGCCCAGGAAGGGCTAAAGCCTGAGCTGCCCGTCCCTCGTCCTCCGGGACACAAAGATGGAGAGGTTGGCTGAAGGGCGAAACCCTAGAGCGGTGACTCAGGGTCTGCGGAGCTCTGCAGGGGTGGGGTGGGGCGGGGCGTGGCGTGGCGTCCAAAGGTCAAGGCGTGCAGGGGAATCGGGAGACCCGTGCAGCAGGCACGGAACTCCGCCCCGTCTCACCGCTGGGTGGGGGACCTCACACAATGCTGCTGTGGCCCCAAGGTCGGTGTCCACCCAGATTCCTGGGCTGAGACTCAGCCCCTGGTGTACTCATCATCGAGTGGCGAGGTGGGGCTGTGGGAGGTGAAGTCGTGAGCGCCCGCTCTCACCAACATGATTGGTGCCCTCAGAGAAGAGGTTGAGGGGCATCCTGGATGCGCTGGGGGTGCCATCTTGGAAGCAGCCGGGGAGCCCTCGCCAGACCCACTCTGCTGGCGCCTTGGCCTGGACTTCTCCAGCTCCCAAAGGGAGAGAGAAACTTCTGTGATGTTGAATCCTGCGGTCGTGGAGCAGGAACAGACTGCCGCTCCTGCTGGCTGCCTCCCACGTGGGCTCCACCGAGTCACGAGTGAGAGTGCGTCACAGCTGCTCCAGTACTTTACCGCGATTGAGACCACGGGGGCTCTATTTTTATAACCTTTGGGGATGAAGCCGAATGAGTATCTTACAAGAGGCGCAATCGCGTTGGTCTGGTTCTGTTGCTACAGCCAGAGGCCTTGGACTGGGTACTACAAAGTGAGGTTTGTCTGGCGTGATTGAGGGACTGGGTCCCAGCAGCACAGTGCCGGCATCCTGGTGGGGGCCTCCTGGCTGGGCTGTTGCAGGAAATCTTCCAGGCCAAGCCAAGCAGGCCAAGCCAAGCCAAACCAAAAGGAAGACTCTTCACACCAAGGAGATAAGGACGCAGCACTTAATCTTAACGCCAGCGGACTGCTGGAGTCACGTCAGGGGACAGTTGCAGGAATCACTCCTCCCTGGCAACGCCCGGATCAGGGAGGAGTTTAGTCTATGTAGAATTAGCAGTGGAGGTACAAAGCAAGTGACCAAACGTTACATGATTCGTTACACACATTGAATCCTATACTGACAGACAGGCTGGTCTTGTAACAATAGAAACACTCCAGGTACCAGGGGAGGGGGCTCTCACAGAATGACTGTACTTAAGGGCGTTACCATAATACAGGAATTGTTCTGGAGAGAGAGGCTTGACTGAATGAGAGTGGTTAAGGACATTACCAGAACAGAAATGCCCGGGAGAAAGGGCCTTTACTGAGTGAGCCCAGGTCAGCCCAGGGCGCCTTAAGGTACAGACCGTGACCCTGACTTAGTGCTCCTCTGCAGTTGGGCTGAGGACCCCGTCGGGGTCACCTGAATTCAGCAGGAACAGCAGAACAGCAGCTTGTGGCCTCTAAGTGATCATGAAATATCTATAAATTTCTCATCTCATGAGTGCGTTTCTACATTGTAGCGGTGCCCCAAAGTGTCACCACTCAGTGCTAGAAACAGAGATCTTAATATTGATTTCTCAGAGTTCACTGAAGAGAAAATTTGTGCGGTATTGTTTGGACAATTAAACGCAGATGTCTCGTGCTCTGGGGGATGATTCGGGGATGACAATGCACAATGTGTGTACCATTGTTGCCTCGAGTCACATGCTTTCAAATTTTGTTTCAGTTTTCTTCTTTTTTTCTCTCTTTGAAACAAAATGGATTTGAAAAAAAGAAAAAAAGTGCTTTGACCAAGTAAGGAACCTAAAACACGACTCGTGACATTATCTAAGTAATTGTGAATGAGTTTCTCTGACGGGCATCAGAGTCGTTCGGAAGCCAGTCTGGAGTGATTGAAACCAAATTCAATGTCACTCTCAAGTGCAGCCTTTCTAGTATTTTTAATTCTTACAAGTTTCAGGCACAAAAATACAGACCCAAGCAGGTCTACATGTATGAGGAGCGCGAGGAAGAACTGTGTAGGGTTCTAATTTACCGACTTGCTCTAGGAAGAGGACCGAGCAGAGATGACCCAAGCGAGGGCTCTGATCTGCCTGTCGGCTGCAGTGTTGGTTCCCACACTTTTATAAATCATAAATTCCTTATAGACGTAACGAGCGCTACGCTGAGTTACCGTGACATGACTCAGGGCTGACGGTGACGGTGACAGTGAGGTGGCAGTGACGGCGGGCGAGGGTCGGAACAGGACAGAGGTCCCAGCACCACACCCCACCTACACGTGTGCGTGAACCTGAGCTAATACCGAGGTTTCCATGGCGCTAGCTGTTTCTCCAGCATCGACAGCCCTGTGCCCCTGTGAACTCACTGACGCTGATACTGATGAAGTAGGATATTTCTTTCTTTTCTTTTTTGGTACTGTGAATCGAACTCACTACCTTGCCCTTGCCAGGCAGGTGCTGTGCCACTGAGCCGTATCCCCAGCCCAAAGTAGGATATTTCTATCATGGTTACTCTTTAAAAACTGTTTAAATGTTTTTTTTATGAACATCTAAACCTAAGAAGAACTCAAGTAAATAAAAACCAACTGTTTTAGACCATTTTGCTAGGCATGGTATCCTGCAGTTCCAACTACTCGGGAGGCTGGAGCAGGAGGTCACTTGAGCCCAGGAGTTTGAAGTCAACTTGTGCAACCTAGCCAGATCCTGTCTCAAAAGGAAATGAAAAATAAAAACAAATCAGTGAAAATACTGGGACATTTTCATTTTTTTTTTAACCACCCAACAGTTGTGAGAATTGCGGGCCATCTGGCGGCACTGCGGTAGATGCGTTTTCCCAGCCGGACTCAGGGTCACCGGGAGTTCCAGACGGGAGGCTGCTGCCGAAGCCTCTGGTGTCTTCGGGGTGTGATGACCTGGCCGCGTCCTCCCGCCTGGACCCCCGGTGCCCACCTGTGCAGCAGACCCAGCAGGCTCGCTCTCTCCTGGGTGGTGTCCACCCTAGGGACCGGGGCTCCTTGCTGGCCCAGGTCCCGGGGCGGAGCCTTCAGGCCAGCAGGAAACGCCGGCCGTGGCCCGTGAACCCTCCACACGGAGGCGGCCTCTGCCATCGGCAACCGGACGGGTGTCAGCGACTGCGCCCTCCTGCGCTGTCTCCGTCCTCGCCCGGGCCTTTGGCAGACGGACTTCCGGCGCTCTTGCCGTCCCTTTGGTTACTGTTTAACAACACTGGGCCGTGGTGAGCGCAGGGCGCTCCTGTCTGTGCAGGGCGGCTCTCCACGCAGGCCGCGCGCCATTCCTACGCAAGGCCTCTCTGTCTCTGTCTCTGTCTCTGTCTCTGTCTCTCTCTCCCTGGAGCTGGGGATTGAACCCAGGGGCACTGCCAATGAGCCACATCCTTGGTCCTTTAAGCATTTTTTTGTTTTTTAAAATTTTGAAAAAAATAAAATAAAATTTTGAGACATGGTCCCCCTAAGTTGCCCAGGCAGGGCCCAAAGTTGCAATCCTCCTGCCTCAGCCTCCCCAGTCTCTGAGATAACAGATGTGTGCCACCAAGCCCAGCCGGTCTCTCCCTTTTAATGCACTTCCGTCGTCCTTTTTGATCCTCAGCCTAATCACCCTTCCTGCCTCGTGAGCGCGTGCTCTGCCCTCTCTCTCTCCCTCTCCTTCCTCCAGCAGCCGCAGTCACGTCCGCACTGTTCAGTGTGGCTCAGCCCCTCCCCCTGGTGGCGCAGCGCTGCCGCGGCCGCCGGTCCGGATGGAAGCCGAGGGCTCAGCACCGGCAGGCGGCGGAGCCAGCCGGGGTCCCCTTCGGAGGGCGGCGCCCGGGATCGCCAGGGGCTGGGCAGCTCGGGCTGTTCACCGAGCCCGGCAGCGCTCTCCGCACAGGACCCGGGTCGCCGCGCACACGGAAGGAGGAAGCGCGGATGAAGAGCGTGCCCCCTGGGTGACTCTGAAGAAGCGGCCGGAGCGCACGGACAGAGGCCCCGGCGAATCCTCCCGGCCGCGCCCCGCTGGTGGTCCCTGCTGGGGACGGGGACGCGGAGGCCCGGGCCCCGGGCGGCCGCCCGGCACGGGCTGCAGACGCTGCCCTTAGGGCGGAGCGGGAAAGCGCATCCCCTTCCCCCGCGCACGTCGGGCACGAAGGCCGCTTCGAAGGCCTCGCCGGCTCGCATGGCGCTGCTGCGGCGAAGACGGTGACACGCGGGCCACCGACTGGATGGCAGCTGGGCGCCGTCAGGGAGACGCCCAGGCCGGGCAGAGCCGGCTCCAGCGGGGTCCGCGCTCGGCTTCGGGCGACTCTGCACCTAGCCACGGCCATGCTGCTAGCCACCTCCCCACCAGCCGCGCGGGACGCCCGCCCGCCTCGCCTTCCCCGCCTCTGTTACTTCCGCGGCAGCCCTTCTCTTCCGAGTCAGCCGGGGCCTCAGCGCCTGGGCCGCCCTTGAGGCCGCTCAAATCCATTTTTAAACCAAGAGCAGCCAGGTCAGAACCTCAGGATGTATCTTCTGGTGTACCCGAGAATACCTCTGGGCATTGTGATTCACCTTTTTAAGTTAATTAATAACTATTTTGCGATGGTGGGGATGAAATCCGGGGCACTCACCGAGCTACATCCCCAGCCCTTAAAAGTTTTGGGGGACAGAGTGTGGCTAAGTCGATAAATTGTAATCTCCCTGCCTCAGCCTCCCAGAATGGGATGACATTCATTCCACAATAATTCTTGAACGCCTTTCACGTGCGTGTTCCCAGTAAATTGTTACTTACACAAACAAGCAGGAGACACTTCGAAAGGCTAACAAAGACGGCCAGAGGGCCTGGTCCACGTCTCCTCTTCCAGGGTGACCAGTAAGGACAGGGGCTCAGGGGGAGACGGCCAAGGACTGAGGTGGGGAGGGGAGAGCAGGAGGAGGGAGCCAGAGGGCGCGGGGGCGGGCCCAGGACTGCGGGGAGGGTGGGCGCAGCACACCCGAGGGGGGTGCTCGAGTTTCAGCGGACTTGTGATGAGTTTCAACGCACATCCACACCCAGGCGAGGACCTCTCCCCACACTCAGGGTGCACCCCAGCAATCAAGACACGGGGAGCTCCAGGCCCCGGTGCAGAGCCCGCTGGTGGGCGCGGTGAGCTCCGTCTGCTCTTGGATGCAGCAGGTCGGCGCAGAAGGCTGGAGGACCGCGCTCCCGGTCTCCTCTTGTTGGCAGGGCCCGGCTCCTCAGTTTTCTCTGCTGGGTTTGGTTGGTTTGTGAGATTCCGTGGCAGACCGAACAGCTGATTGCGTGTTTATTTGTTTGTCCGAGACAGGTTTTCACTGTGTAGCCCAAGCTGGCCTCAGACCTGTGGTGATCCTCCCGCCTCAGCCTCCCGAGGGCTGGAATCACAGGTGCCCTCACACACGCACACTCAGGAAGCCCCCGGAGGGCTCCTCTGGGGATGGATCCTGGGTGGCAGCGCTGGGGCGTCACGGTCCCGCTCCTGTTCCGCAGGTCCTGCTTCAGCCAGGGCCCAGTGTCATCGAATAAGTGACCGACATCAAGGACGATTGGACCCCTGCTGCTGGGAGGTTTCTGGATTCCTCAGCGAATTTCTGGGGGTTTCCCGGAGATGAGGAAACTCGCTGCTGCTGTCAGCTCGGCTGCTGACCCGGGCGCCAAGGCTGGCGACAGCCAGTCCTCAGGTGCCCACGCTCTGATTCTACCGGAAACCGAGCCGCAGAGAGCTGGATTTGAGTTAACGTGCCAGGGAAACCGCTGGGGGCACAAGGCCAGCACCCTCGCCTGCGGAGAGAGTGAGGCGCGCTGTCGGCCAGGAGAGCTGTTTTTCTGTTGTTGTTGTGTTTTACTTTTTTTAGTATAATTTTATTAACAAAAGGAACTCATGGGGTTCAAACAAGAGTACAACATAAATCTCTTTTTCTTGTGGGTTAAACTGTTCCTTTTTTTTTTTTTTGTACCAGGGATCGAACTCATATCCTCATGCTTACCAGGCAGGTGCTTAGGCCACTGAGCTAAATCCCTGACCCAACTAGGAACTGTTGAAGCTGAAATTGACCTAGGCCATGACTCAGTCATGACCCTACCAAAAAACAAAGAGCCTTGAGTCAACCACGTGAAGAAGTTGCTACAGCCCAGAAAAACACCAAGCTCCTAAACAGTCCAAGCCGTGGGTCTCTAGGCAGAGGGGCTGAAATCGACCTCATCCCTCCCAGGGTATAAAGAAGCACCCAGCACTGGCTGAGCAGTACCTTCCCTCCCGTCGGGAGGGTAAGGGCCCCACCCGACCCCAGCTGTGTCTCTTTATTTCTCATCCTCTCGCCGTCCTTCACCCCAAGAACCTCAGGAGCCGCGTGGTCGCAGCAGTTTTTAATAAAGATAAAATGAAAACTCTCACAGTTAACTTATGAAAAACACAGAACCTGCCAGGCGAGGTGGTGCACGCCTGTAACCAGAGCTTCCGAGAAGCTGAGGCAGGAGGATCACTGTGAGTTCGAGGCCAGTCCGAGCTACACAGCGTGTTCAAGGCCAGCCTGAAACACACGGCAAGACCCTGTCTCAAAAAAACCAAAAGCAAAACCAGAACCAGAACAAAAGGAGATGGCGCAGTCCTCCTGAAGACTCCGTTAGGTGGCTGTTTTCTACCCGAAGCCGAACGATTACGCTTTCTCTCTGTCCGTGCCGCTGGTTTCCTTCCCTTGGTGTGGTGTCAGGGCGGGGCGGGGAAGCCGGGCACGGAATCGGTAAACATCCGCAGCTGGGCTGTTCGCACAGAGCCTGAACCCACACGGCCTGCACAGAGCCCCAGAAACCCGGGCAGGCGGACGCTCCGGGCCGTCACGGAGTCTGGCGGTGGCCGCAGGGAGGCAGAGGTGTCTGCCGTCTCCCTGGTCACCAGAGGAGCGGGAAGAGCACACGTTTACCTCCCGTCTGAGGAAAACTCCCTGATCAGGTGGCCAGCCGAGGTTTGAGTTTGCTATTTAACTGCAGAGGAGTTTTTCTGTTTCTAAGTAAACAAACCGCTGGAAAGGAAAATGAATCTTTCTGTCACATGCAGTCCAGGGCTCCGCCCAAGCCCGGGGTTTCCAGAGCAAACCCTCAGGGGCTAGGGTGCAGGCCAGGGGTAGACAGATCACCTTGAGGGCACCGAGCCCTGGCTCAGTTGTGGCCCCCCACCCCAACCGCTGCACCCCAACAGCAGAAAGGACAGGTCAAACCTCAGGACTTAGCTGGCCCCAAATTTCTGTCACGGGACCCTGTCTTCCGCTTGGTTTCCTGCAGCGCCCTCGGCTGTCAGCGCCAGTGGACGGGCGGACTAGGGGGGCGGGGAGCCAGTGAGGACAGGGCCCACACTTCCAGCAGCAGCTTCTGGCCTGGATGTCATGAGGGTAGATGGCGCAACACACCGCAGAGAGACAACATAGAAACCACAGTTTCAGTGGATTTACTGAAAGCAGGGTGTGGCGGCCCATGCCTGTGATCCCAGCACTTGGGAGGCTGAGGCATGAGGATTGCTGTAAATTCAAGACCAGTCTAAATTACATAGTGAGACTCAAAAAGAAAAAAAGAAAAAGAAAAGAATTACTGAAAAGTTGCAATTCCAATGCATCAAGCAGGGACTGCCATCGGCTTACTTAAACCTCTTGACAGGAGTTAAATTTATGTCTTTTGTGCCGTGTGTGTGTGTTTGTGTGTGTCTGTGTGTCTTTTTCAGACAGTGTCTCACTATGTAGTTCGGGCTGGCCTAGAACCACTATGTAGCCCAGGCTGGCCTCAAACTCATGGTGATCCTCCTGCCTCAGCCTCCTGAGTGCTGGGTTTACGGGTATGCGCCACCACGTCCACTTCAGACCTTCTTTTATTTTTGTTTTTATTTTTATTTTTTTCAGTACCAGGAATTGAACTCAGGGCCTTGCATTTGCCAGGCAGGTGCTGCGCCGCTGAGCTACATCCCCGGCCCCTATGTTTATTTTTAAACACCTTTAGTCTACATAATTTTATTTCCATTTAATGCTAACTTTATGGACTTTCTCCCTTGTTAATTTCAGATTCAATGCCGGGTGTGGTGGTACATGCCTGCAATCAATATTGGGGTGCAGCCGGGTGTGGTGGCGCAGGCCTTTAATCCCAGCACTCGGGAGGCTGAGGTAGGCAGAACGTTGTGAGTTCAAGGTCGGTTTGGGCTACAACGCGAGCGTAAGGCTGGCCTGAACTACATAGTGTGACCCTGTCTCAAAAAACTAGGGCTGGGAGTTTGGCTCAGCAGCTTAAGCACCTGCCTGGCAAGTGCAAGGTTGTGAGTTTGATCCCCGGTGCCAAAAAAAAAAACTGGGGTGCAGTTCCCCAGTTAATATTGGGGCCGATCTCTGATGGAGACCGCACTGCCTAACGGAGCACACTGTCTTAAACACACGGTGAGAACAAATGTGTCCCGTAGTGGAGGGAACAAAGGTTTTGTATGGGAAAGGCGCCCAGAAGACAGCCCGAGGAAGGCACGTGTGCTCGTGGGCTGACAGCGCTGGGACAGCCGGGAGACAGCACAGAGGCCGCTGCCCACGTCCTGCGGCCGCCGAGCCGCGGCTCCCTCCGGGTCCTGCTGGGCTCCATCCGCAGAGTCTTTCAGCAGCTGACCCTGCAGGACAGGCCAATGGCAGCTGAGAAGCACCGTGCTTCATATACACATTCTCAGTGCTGACTTTCACAGGAGGCTGAGGCGGGAGGATCACCCCAAGTTCCAAGCCAGCCTGACCACATAGTGAGTTCAAAGCCAGCCTGAACTACAGAGCAAGACACTGCTTCAAAAAAAAAAAAAGAAATTCAGATTTAGCAATAGGTGAGACAGACTACTGCTGTAAACAGCAGAAACCACAATGTGTCTGACCAGGTTAGAGTTGTGGAAAGACATCTGGTAACCCTGTCAGAGGTAGGTTTCTGACTGCGTGGTCACCGTGACTCCCTAAAAACAGGGCCTTTCTTCCCTCCTCCTTTTTCTGGTGTGGCCCTCGATAGATAATACATGAAGACAAACAAACGTATATCTTGTTAAACTACTTACAAGGGTTAAAAATAAGAATACAGCCTTCGCAGAACCCGCTTTCCGGTTTGCAGGGCCAGGCGGGCTTTTCCAGGGCGCCCGCGCGGCACCGCGGGGCCAGGTCCGGAGCGGCTGCGCACTGGGGCCTGCTGACCGGGACGCTCACGTGCCCGCGACCCCAGGCGAGGCCGTGTCCAGCCCTGGTCCGGGAGGAGGGCACAGGCCGAGAGCTCCGAGGGCCCCGGGGCGCGGGTCTGCGGGCGCAGACGGCCTAGCCGGGCGCGCCCTGCTCCGCGCCCACGCACTCCTGCGCGTCCGCAGCGCCCAGAACCAGGAACGCGTTGGAAAGGCCCCTGACTCGGCTCCGCTCCCACAGCCCCTGCCCCCGGCCGGCCCAGGCCTCCCGCAGTCACTCCCGGCCGCCTGTCCCGCGCCCTGGCTCCTCACAGCCACCCCGCCTGCGGGGACCTCGGCGCCACGCAGACTTGGCCCTGCTGTGTGGGCCCCTGGGAAGCTCCAGTCACCTTTCATTGCTGCGTTTGCTGTTATGTTTGGAGTCAGGGTCTTGCTCTGTGATTGAGGCTGGCCTTGAGCTCACTCTGCGACCCAGGCTGGCCTGGCTCCTCCTGCCTCAGCCTCCCGAGTGCTGGGATTATAGCCGTGTGTCATCATGCCTAGCTCTTTCATTTTTATTGTCTTCACTCTCTTTTTTTAGCCTTTTTATTTTTTTGATTAATTTAAAATAAGTTTATTGGTACATTTAGATGTACGTAATAATCGCATTCATTGTAGGAATTTGTACCTGTACACGATGTAACTTGATTCTTTTTCCCTCCATTCCTCCGCCTTCCCTTCAGTCCCTCTTCCCCTCCTGATCTACCACAGCTTTGTTTCTGTTTTTCTCCCCCTGTTCTCCCTTTTCTCCCCACCCCGGTTCCCCTTCCCATTTGAACATTTTCTTCCCGCTTCACAATGTCCATTTTGGTCCTCACTGACACTTGCGGTTTCTCCCACTGTAGAATCAACGCAGTCTGCACGTGGGGGTCCCGTTTGTTTCCCTGGAGGCTATGGTCTTAGGGTGCATTCATTTAGCTATAAATGTCTCACTTATCCTTCTCTAGGGAATAAAAAAAATGCTACTCCACTGTACAACAAAAGACAACCTCTTTATTCATTCATCTGTTGGTGGGCATTTCGGCTGTTTCCAAGATTTAACTATTACAAATTGTGCTGCCATAAACATGGGCGCACACACATCGCTGTGGCGTGATGCTTTTGATTCTTTCAGGAAGATACTGAGAAAGGGAACAGCTGGGTCAAATGGGGCCTCTAGTCCTAGTTGTTTGAGAATTCTCCACACTGACTTCCACAGTGGCTGCACCAGTCTACACTCCCACCAACAGTGGAGAGGAGTTCCTTTTCCCCACAGCCCCTCCAGCACTTGTTATTGGCAGATTACTTGACACTAGCCATTCTTTCTGGGGTGAGATGGAATCTCACTGTTGTTTTAATTTGCATTTCTTGAATGACCAGTGCTGTTGAACATTTTTCTGCTTATTTACTTGTGTTTGTATTTCTTCCTCTGAGAAGCCTGTATTCATTTCAGATGCCCACTTTTGGATTGGTCTTTAAATTTGGGGGTCTGAATTTTTTGACTTCTTTATATATTCTAAATGTTAGTCATTTGTCTGAGGAACAGCTGGCAGAAATATTTCCCCTACTCTGTGGGTTGTCTCTTCACTCTATTGATGATTTCTCTTGCTTTACAAAGGCTTCTTAATAAGATGAGATCTCAATTGTTGATTCTTTGTGATAAATCTTGTACTATTGGGGTTTTGTTCATAAAGTTTTTGCCAAAGCCAATGTCTGAA
This sequence comes from Dasyprocta punctata, assembly GCA_004363535.1. Classification (NCBI taxonomy): domain Eukaryota; kingdom Metazoa; phylum Chordata; class Mammalia; order Rodentia; family Dasyproctidae; genus Dasyprocta; species Dasyprocta punctata. The sequence continues at coordinate 12,281 of RJWM01040071.1, forward strand.
AGAGTGCTCCTTATTCTATTTTCCAGCAGGCTTTATAATTTTTTTTTTTGTTTGTTTGCCTTTTTGAGACAGTTTCACTATGCTGTTCAGGCTGGCCTTGAACTTACTTTGGAGCCCAGGCTGATTTCGAATGTGCAGCAATCCTCCTGCCTCAGCCTCCCAAGTGCTGGGATTACAGGTGTGCACCACCATGCCTGGCTCTATTTCCCAGCAGATTTAGTGTTTCTATATTAATGTTTGGATCTTTGGTCCATTGCGATTTAGGCTCAGTGCATGGTGCAAAAAAGGGGTCTAATTTTAGTCTTTGGCATGTGCAAAGCTAGTTGTCCCAGCACCATTTATTAAAGAGGCTGTCTTTCTTCTGGGAAGGCGTCTGGCTCCTTTGTCAAAGATAAGGTGGCTGAGTATGTCTGGAGTTGTTTCTGCATCTTCTTAGCTATTTCATTGAGTCCCACATCTGTTTTGTTGGCAGTACCATGCTGTTTTTATCACAGTAGCTTTGTAATATAATTTCAAGTCAGGGATTGTGATGCCCCTGCCTTACCTTTATTGCCCAGAATTGCCTTTGCTATTCTAGGTCTCTTCTGTTTCCAAATGAATTTTATGGTTGTTTTATCTAATTTTGTGACATACGCTGTTGGAATTTTGATCAGGATTGCATTAAATCTGTGTAACAATTTTGAAAATAAAGCCATTATCACTGTGTAGGTTCTTGGCCAAAAATAAGGGATATCTTTCCATTTTCTGATAAACTCTTCAAGCTCCTTTTTCAGTACTGTAGTTTTCCATGTAGAGGTCTTTTACTTCTTTCATTAGATTGTTTCCTAGGTATTTCTTTTCTTTTCTTTCTTTCTTTCTTTTTTTTTCTTTTTTTGGATACTATTGTGAAAGGTGTTGTTTCCCTAATTTCTCTGTCAGTGAGTTTGTTATTTGTGTATAAGAATGCTATTGACTTTTTTCTGGATCTTTTTATTTTTTACTTTTTGCTATTGATTTTTGAGTGCTGACTTTGTATCCAGCTATGATGCTGAATTTGGTTATTAAATCTAGAAGTCTTTTGGTGGAGTTCTTGGGGTCTTCTATGTAGAGTATCATGTCATTACAAATCATGATAGTTTAACTTCTTCCTTTCCTATCCTTATTCCTTTTATTTCTTTCTCTTGTCTAATTGCTCTGGCTAATGTTTCCAGAACTATATTGAGTAAGAGTGGAGACAGTGGACATCCTTGTCTTGTTCCTGATTTTAGAGTAAAAGCTTTCAGTTTTTGACCATTTAGTATGATGTTGGCTGTTCGTTTCTCATAGAAGGCTTTTATCAGATTGAGATAAAGTCTACCTATTCCAATTTTCTGTAGGGTTTTCATCACGAATGGGTGTTGGACTTTGACAGTTTTTCTGCGTCTGTTGAGATGATCATATGATTTTTGTCTTCGGCCCTTTGATATGGTGTATTATGTTTATTGATTTGTGCATGTCAAACCAACCCTGCATCCCTGGGATGAATCCTGCTTGGTCAGGGTGTGTGATCCTCTCAGTGATTTGCTGCATCCCATTTGCCAGTATCTTCTTGAGGATTTTTGTGTCTATGTTCATTAGCAAGATTGACCTGTAGTTCTCTTAGTTGGGGTCTTCTCTGGTTTTGGTATCAGGGTAATGCTTGCTTCCAAGAATGATTTTGGGAATACTTCTTCCCTTTCAATTTCAGTAAAGGGTTTGAGAAGTGGTGGTGTTAGGGTCTTCTCTAAATGTCTTGTGGAATTCAGCAGGGAATTATCAGGGCCTGGGCTTTTTTTCATTGAAAAGTTTTTAATTACATCTTTGATTTCATTGACTGATACTGGCTTATTTAGAATTTTTATATCTTCTTGATTCATTTTTGATAATTTAGACATATCTAGGAATCTGTCCATTTCTTCTGTGTATCCCATCTTATTAGACTACAGGCTCTTGAAGTAGATATCAATGATCTAGGTTTCCACAATATCTGTTGTGATTTCACTTTTTTCAATTCCTAATTGCATGGATTCGAGGCTTTTCTTTCCTTTTTTGGATAAGGTTGACTTAGGGTTTCTCAATTTTATTTAATCTTTCAAAGAACCAACTCTTCAATTCATTGATTCTTTGCCTTGGTTTCTGAGTCTCCACTGCATTAATTTCTGCTCTGGTCTTTTTTAATTTCTTTCCTCATACAAGCTCTGTGAACCTGCCTGCAGGTCCTAGAAGAAACGGGGGTCTCGAGGACAGGGCATGGAGTTGGGGGAGGGCAAGGCTGGGGAGAGAGAAAGGAAGACAAGATGAGTATCCCATCAAGTTTTCATTTATTGCGGAAATGTTCAAGGTTTATATAGAAACGGGAGTGGAAGCTGTCATCGTATGGGGGCGTGGACAGGCTGTCGTCATTTCCCGGCGGGACAGGGGAGGATCATGGGAAATGTAGGCTGACGCACCGGATGCCCACAGGCGAGAGAGGCGGGGCGGCAGCTGTGAAGCTTTACCGCTCTCTACACTCTGGGCTTGACTTGCTGTTCTTTTTCTAGACACTTGAGGTTCAACATTAGGTTGTTTATTTGAGCTCACTCTGTTTCCCTGATACGGGTATTCACTGCTGTAAATTTTGCTTATAGGATTGCTTTCATCATGTCCCATATGTTCCAGTGTGTTGTATTGGCATTACCATTTAATTATAGAAACTGTCTAATTTCTTCTTTAATTTCATCTGCCACTCGTTGGTTGTTCAAGAGGGTAGTATTTAATTTCCACGTGTTTATGACATTCTCATGGTTTCTTTTGACAGTGATTTCCAGTTTCATGATGGTCTGATAATATGCGTGGAATCATCTCAATTCCTTTGCATTCACTTAAGCATATTCTGTGAGCTAGTGTGTGGTCTGTTTTGGAGAATATCCCATGTACAACCAAGAGGAATATATATTCTGATTTTTGTGGGGTGGAACACCATAGACATCAACTAAGTTCATTTGTTTATAGATCTGGTTCCATTCTGATATTTCTTTTTTTATTTTTTTTGTCTAGCTGATCTATTTATTTATGGGGTTCTGAGGTCCCCCATTACAATTGTACAACTGCTTATTTGCTTTTTCCTATCTAATATTTGTTTCATATAGTTGGGTGTGTTGGTATTTGGTGCATGTATATTCATGATTGTTATCTTTTCCTCTTGGATTGTTATCTTTTCCTCTTGAATTGTTCCCCTTGTAAGGATGTAGTGACCTTCTTTGCCTCTCTGAATTAGTTTTGGCTTGAAATCCACTTTGTCTGCAAATAGAATAACTACCCCTGCTCTTTTCTGGGTTCCTGTTACAGGGAGTATTGTTTTCCACCCTTTGAGTCCCAGTGTATGAATTTCTTGCTGAATTAAATGTGTTTCGTGTATGTAGCATATTGCTGGATTTTGCTTCCTGATCCATGCTGCCAGTCTGTGTCCTTTGATTGGTGAATTGATACC
>RJWM01040072.1:0-15712 GCA_004363535.1 Dasyprocta punctata
TAGGAGATCTTTTCTTTCATGGCCATGATCTCCCATGCTGTCTTCAAGATCTGAGATTCTATCTTCAGCTTCATTTAAGCGGTTTTTCAAACTTTCCATGGAGTTTTTCATTTCCTGCATTTCCCTTTGCATCTGTTTCATGCATTCTGTTTGTGTCTTATATTGTTCATTCAAGGTTTTGATCATTTTCTTAAGTTCTATTTTTTTTATCTTGCTCTTCTTTAGATACACACAACATTTCTTTAATAATGATTCTCATTTCATTTTTTAGCTGAGAGAATATTTCTGATTTGAATTTCTCTATAGCTTCATCAAGCTGTTTCTTTATTGCATTTTCTATCATTTCAGAAAGTCCATTTTTGTGACTCCCACTGTCTTCCATTTCAGTATCTCTTGGGTTTGTTCTTTGTGGGCTGGGGGACTGAGACTGCCTCTTGGTCTTTCGTTTTGTCATTTTCTTCTGGAATCTATGTAGCTCTGTGTCCTGTGAGGCTGACTGGGCGTTCCCCTGAGGTTCACACTGATTTTTGGGTCACGCAGAATCGCGATGCACCAAGGGAGGGCAGCCTCCCGGGGCATGTGGGTGGAGCCTCTGCCTTAACTGGGTGGGGGCCAAGGCCTCCTGGTCCCAGGGAGCTAGGCGGGGTACCCCGAATGACGCCAACCTGACCCTGCTTCTGTCCGCTAGTTCAGCACAACAGCTATGCCATTGTTTTATTTTCTTTAAAATTAAAAATTAAAAAAAAGGAACAAGTTATTTAGTACAGAGCCACGAAAGCATCTTCAGGATATGAAATCAGTGAGGATTGCAGGATAACAAGAGGAAATCTGCTTATGGTCTGCACAGAACAATGAGAGAGGCTGGGCAGTGAGCCTACATCCAAGGAGATATGGAATGGAACTGCAGGGCTGGTCACACATTCTTCACAGTCCTCTAGTCCAAGGCCTCCCATATGTGGACACCAGATCAGGGACAGGCGTGGATGCTAGACCTCAAAATTAGTTCCTACAGATCCCCATCTTGAGACAATGCAGCCCTCAGACCTGTACTGACCTGTGAAGGACCCCTGAAGGATAGATCATGCTGTGTCCTTCACAAGCAAGACTGCAAGGTATTTCTATGTGCTTTAGTCAAGCTACATGATTGGGAGTGCATTGCCTCCCATTAGAAGCAACCCCTAAACTGGAAAATCTCATGAAACAATGGTTTTCAAAATTGATGTCTGTGAGTAAGGACAGCATTCCTGAGACACAGACAGGTTAAAGAAAGTTCCATGACTGCCCAAACTTGTAGCTGCATGGAGAGCAGGAAGTTCAAGCAAAGCTGATTTTTGAGTTGAGAAAATGGGACTGAGTACTTGGGGAGATGAGTGGTTCCAGTTTGCAGGACATAAACTTCCAGGGAGAAGTGCAGAACTCCATAGATAGGAAGAAAATGCCCCTGAGTGTGCAGCTGGAGGCTGGACAGCACAAACACAAGAAGAAACCACAGAAACCAAGGCCACCATCAGCCTCATGGGAAAGTGTGGTTCGTGGGTCATTGGGAGAATGCTCTTCAGGGTTTGCCTTGGTGGTGGAGAATGACCATACCTATGACCAGCACTTGGCTGCTCCTGATGAACAAATCTTGAAAGCAAGACACAAAAGCACTGAACTGTTTTTAAAAATTTGATTGCATTCCATAACAAGTTTCAACATACTGATAGAAGTGCAAAAATAGTGGGCTACCATCAAGGTAGGATTCATAATGTCCAGCATCCAATAAAGATGACTGAGCAGGCAAAGAAGCAGGGAAACAAGACCCAGTCAAAATAGGTCCCGCCTAGTGACAGCAGATATGACAGGACAAGGGTCTCTCAAAACCATCTTCATCATAAAAGTAACAAGAACAATGGGGAAGTTTTCAAAACAACCTTTTAAGAACTCTGAAATTAATCCAAAGATTAGCAACGGTCTGGGGAGTGTTTACTCAAGAACAACAACTGATCAGTGGCAAGAATAGTGAGCTTTTTGGATTTTTCATTTGTTTTGTTACCATTCCCCATGTCCCTATCTCCACAGGAGCCTAGAGAACCAACAGGGCCACCCTTGTGATAAAAACCAGTAGCAACTGGATGGAATGTAACAGATTTGGTGTTGGTGGCATCATTTGACTGACTTGGAAATTCCCTGGAAAATCCAGCAGCTAGGTTCATCTCGATGACAGTTTACCAAGAACTAACAGCATTTTCCCAGGGGTTGTTGTTTAAAATAATCAGAAACTGTTATTTAATATTGCAGCTGACCAATGTGGCAGTAGTATAAAGGATAAATAAAAAGCTGACAAGAGCTATTTTCTTGAAAAAAGGAGTAAGATGAAGATGTTGAAAACTTCCACAATGTTTATTGAAAACAAGACTACATTACACATGGCATGACACACTTTTCCAGGGAAGTCCCAAGAAGACACTGAAGCCCTAACTCCTGCTGACTTTGAGGTTCTACATAAGTAGGAAGTTAAAACTAAGGCCAAGCTGTAAACTGCCTCACGGTGTTGGGGGCATCCCTGGCACACAGAGAATTCCTCATCAGAGCCTGGAGACTTATTAGTTTCAAGATATAGAGAGAATCTCTGTCCAAACATTATCTGAGCACTAAGCTCACCAAGGAGGCACTTCAGTGACTGCACATGACAAATATTATAAACTGTACTGTGTTAGAAACAGAAAACAAGTATCAAGAAGTCATGAAACATCAACAAGTAACAAAAACAGCTGCAAGAAGAAATAAAAGCTAACTGTGGAGAGAGTAGAATCTAATTTCCAGGGTTGCAACATTATAATATTCAACATGTAGAATTTTCAATAAAAATTGTGATACATGCATAGGAGAAAAATGTATGCTTACCTATGGAAAAATTAATAGAAACTGTCCCCAAGGAAGCCTAGATGTTGGGCTCACTAGACAAGGACTTTAAAACAACTGTTTTTTAATATGCTCAAAAAATTAAAGAACTAAAGCAAAACATGATAACAATGTCTCACCAGCTAGATTATCTCAATAGAGACAAAATTATACAAAGGACCAAATTAAAAATTATGGAATTGAAAATACAATAACTAAAATGAAAAAATAAAACAACTAAGAAGTACTCAGTTGCATGTTAGAACTGGCAGAATCTTGAAGATCAGTCAACTCAAGGCTATTCAATCCAAGGAACGGAAAGAAAAAGTAATAAGCAAAATGAACACAGGATCTCAGAGACCCAAAGGATCATAGAACCCATTTTTTTGATTTGGTCTTTGAAGTTAGGGGGGCTGATTTTTAAAAACTTCTTTATACATTCTAGATAGAAGTCCTATGTCTAAGGGACAGTTGGCAAAAATCTTTTCCCAATCTGTGGGTTTTCTTTTCACTCTGTTGGTGATTTCTCTTGATGTTCAAAACATTTTAATAAGATGAGATCGCAATTGTTGATTCTTTGAAGTACTTCTCATGCAGTTTGGTTTTTATTCATGAACTCTCTGCCTCCCCCTATGTCCTCGAGATTTCTACCTACTTTGTCTTCTAATAGACTTAGTGTTTCTGTCTTAATATTTATAAATTTGGTTCATTTTTGCCTTCAGTTTAGTGCATGGTGATAGGTATGGATCTAATTTAAGTCTTCAGTCTATGGAAAGTCTGTTTTCCCATCACCACTTATTAAAAAGGCTTTCTTTCAGTGAATATGTTTGGCCCCTTTGACAAAGATAAGGTGACTGAATGTCTTTTTAGTTGTGTCTGTACCTCCCATTCTGTTCCCTTGATCCTCATGTTTGTTTTTTACCAGTACCATGCTGATTTTATTTTAGTAGCTTTGTATTATAATTTCAAGTCTGAAATTATGACACCTCCTACCTTGCCTTTGGTGACCAGGATTGCTTTTGCTTTTCTGGGTGTCTTCTGGTTCCAGATGAATTTTAGGGATGTTTTCTTTAGATCTGTGAGGTATGTTAATGATATTTTGATCAGGATCGAATTAAATCTGTATAACATTTTTGGGAATATGGCCATTTTCACAATGTTGGTTCTTCCTATCCATGAGCAAGGGATATCTTTCCATTTTCCGAATTTCTCTTTGACTCCTTTTTAAGAGTACTGTAATTTTCAATATATAAATCTTTTACTTAGTTTTTTAGATCAATTCTTAAGTATTTCATTATTTCAGATGCTATTGAGAAGGATTTGGTTTCCCTAATTTCTCTCTCAGTGAGCTTGTTATTTGTGTACAGGAATGCTATTGACTTTTGAGCATTGACTTTGTACCCAGTCACACTGTTGAATTTGCTCATTAAGTCTAGAAGTCTATTGGCGGAGTTTTTGGGGTCTTCTATGTAGAGTATCGTGTCATCTGCAAATAATGATAATTAAACTTCTTCATTTCCTATCCTTATACCATTTATTTCTCTCTTATCTAATTGCTCTGGCTAATGTTTCCTGAATGATATTGAATAGGAGTGGTGATAGTGAATATCCTTGTTCATGACTTTAGAGTAAAAGCTTTCAGTTTTTGTCTATTTAGTACAATGTTGGCTGTTGGCTTGTCATAGATGGTTTTTATCAGATTGAGGTAAAGACTGTCTATTTTGTTTTTCTGTAGGGTTTTTACCATGAGTGAGTGTTGAACTTTATCAAAAGTTTTTTCTGCATCTATTGAGATGACCATGTGATTTTTGTCTTTGACTCTGTTGACATGGCGTATTACTTTTACTGATTTGTGTATGTTGAATCACCCCTGCATTCTTGGGATGAATCCCACTTGATCATGGAATATAATCTTCTTGATGATTTGCTGCATTCTGTTTGCTACTATTTTATTGAGAATTTTTGCATCTATGTTCATTAGGGTAACTGGCCTGTAGTTCTCTTTTTCAATTGGGTCTTTTTCTGGTTTTGGTATCAGTATGACACTTGCTCCAGGAATGAGTTAGGGAGAATTGCTTCCCTTCAAATTTCATTAAAGAGTTTGAGGAGTACTGGCATTAAATATGATCTAAATTTCTTACAGAATTCATCTGTGAATCCATCAGAATATGGGTTTTTCTTTGTTGGTAAAGTTTTAATTACATTTTCAATTTCAGTAACTGATATTAGGTTATTTAGACTTTTTATATTTTCTTGCTTCAGTTTTGGTAAATCATATGTTTCCAGGAATCTGTCCATTTCTTCTTTGTTTTGCATCCTATAGGAGTATAGATTTCCAAAGTAAGTATTGATGACCTTCTGAATTTCCACAGGATCTGTAGTTATTTCATCTTTTTCAATTCTTATTGTGTGAATTTGAGTTTTTTCTTTCCCCTTTTTGATAAAATTGGCTAAAGGTTTATCAATTTTATTTATTCTAAAAGTCAGACAGCGCAGGAATTATCACAAAGAATCAACAAATGGGATCTCATCCTACTGAAAAGCTTTTGCACAGCAAGAGAAGTCACCAACAGTGTGAAGAGACTACCCACAATGTGGGAGAAATTGTTTGCAAGCTGTCCCTCAGATAAAGGATTAATATCTAAACCCTATAAAGAACTTAAAAAGATCAGTTCTCCAAGATTTAAAGACCCAATCCAAAAATGGGCATCTGGGATAACACACACTTTTCAGATGAAGAAGTACAAACAACAAATAAATATGTGAAAAAATGTTCAACAGCACTGGCCATTTGAGAGATGCAAATAAAAGTAACACTGAGATTCCACCTCACCCCAGAAAGAATGGCTAGTATTATGAATTCAACCAATAACAAATGCTGGAGGGGCTGTGGGCAAAAAGGAACACTTCTCCACTGTTGGTGGAAATGCAGGCTGGTACAACCACTGTGGAATTCAGTGTGGAGATTCCTCAAAAAGCTAGGATTGGAGGTCCCATTTGACCCAGCTATTCCCCTTTTGGGTATCTTCCCAAAAACTAAAAACATCTCACCACAGTGATGTATGTGCACCTCTGTTCATAGCTGCCCAGTTCATAACAGCTAGATCTTGGAAACAAGCTAAATGCCCCTCGACTGTGGAATGGATAAAAAAGATGTGGTATTTCTACATAATGGAATACTACTCAGCTGTAAAAAACAATAAACTAGATATTTTCACCCTTAAATGGATGAGTACTGAAAATATACTTCTCAGTGAACTAAGTAAGTCACACATATGTGACTATTGCATTGTTGCACTGGTGTGATGAACTGAAATAAAATCTATGCATATAAAAAATTAGTTGGGGCAGTCAGAGAAAAAGAATTTTGAGTGAAACGTAGTTTTCTCAGGGTCATCATCAGATTTTATTTTTAATGTGAAATGTTTATTTGAAAACAATACAGTAATCATAACAAAAAAGATAGTCATATAGCAGGTTTCTCTTGATACATTAAGGCAAAAGTTTTGTGTCAATAATTTGTTGGGTAATGTTTCATGTCTATGTTTTTTATCTTAAATAATTTATGAGAATATGATAATATATAATGTGCGGATAATTGTTACTGTCTTATTGGCTGGTTATGAAATTGTTTTGTTTTGATTTCTTATTTTCCTTTTGTTTAAAATAAAAAAATTTTTATTTATTCTTTCAAAGAACAAAGTCTTCAGTTCATTAATTCTTTGTATTGTTTTCTTAGTCTCAACTGCATTAATTTCTGTTCTGATCTTTATAATTTCCTTCCTTTTTTGGGGTTTGGGCTTGACTTGTTCTTCTCTTTCTAGAAGCTTGATGTGCAGCATTAGGTTGTTTATTTGTGTTCATTCCATTTTCCTGATACAAGAATTCACTGCTATAAATTTTCTTCTAGGGACTGCTTTCATTGTTTCCCACAGGTTCTGGTAAGTTGTATTTTCATTTTCCTTCAATTGTATATATTGTATAATTTGCTTTTTGATTTCTTCTTTGACCTATTGGTTGTTCAGGAGAGTGTTATTTAATTCCATGTGTTTATGGAGTTTTTGTGGTTTCTTTTGTCATTAATTTCCAATTTTATTGCACTATTATCAGGTAATATGCATGGAAAATTTTCAAGTCCTTTGCATTTACTTAATCGTGTTCTATGGGCTAGTGTATGGTCAATTTTAGAGAATGTATCATGTGAATCTGAGAAAAATGTGTATTCTGGTGATGTTGGTTGGAATACCCTGTTAACATCTACTAAGTCCATTTGTTCACAGGTTTGGTTCAGTTCTGATATTTCTTTGCCTATTTTTTTGTCTAGTTGATTTATCTCTTTGTGACAACAGAGTGTTGAGTTCCCCCATTGTAACTGTTACTCTTTATTTGATTTTTGATGTCTATTAATATTTGTCTTATATAGTTGGGTGGTCCTGTATTTGGTGCATACATAGTTATGATTGTTATCTTTTCCTCTTGAAGTTTTTCCTTACAAATATGTAGTGATCTACTGTATATCTTTTGATCATTCTTGGTCTGAAGTTCACATTATCTGCAAATAGAATAGTTACCCCTGCTTTTTTTGGTTCCTGTTCCATGTAGTATTATTTTCCAGCCTTTGACTTTCAGTCATCAATTTCCTTTTGAGTTAAATATGTTTCTTGTATACAGCACACTGTTGGATCTTGTTTCTTTTGATTGGTGAATCAAGGCTATTTATATGGATGGTTACAACTGATATATATTGACTTTTCTTTGTCATGTTATCTTTCTGTTGCTGGTTCCCTACATTTTCTCTCTGTTTATTTGCTTGCCCTGCTAGGTGATTTATTTCTGTTGTTATTCTTGGAATTGTGGTCATTTTTTTTTTCGTTCTAGATTATCTTTCAGTATTCTTTGTAGGGTTGGTTTGGTGGTCATGAATTTCTTCAGTTGTCCTTTGTCATGAAAGTATCTCATTTCTCAACTGATTTTGAAAGATAGCTTTTCAGGGTATATCAATTTGGGTTGGAAGTTGTTTTCTTTCAAGACTTAAAATACTTCACTTCAAGTTCTTCCTGACTTGAGGGTTTGTGTTGAAAGTCTGCCATGATTCTGATGGGCTTTCCTTCTTAGGCGATCTGTTTTTTTCTCTCTGACAGATTTAATATTCTGTTCTTGTGCCAAATTTCTAGGATCTTATTATATATCTGGGTGTAGATTTATTTTGATTATTGCTAATGGAGTTCTGTGTGACTCACTTATCTGTATGTCAGATTCTTTTCCCATGCTTCAAAAATTATCTGCTATTACTTCTGCAAATAGTCTTTTTATATTGTTTGTGTTGACTCTTGCTTTTTTGTTGACACCTACCAAGCTTATGTGTTTTTCTTTGCATCACTTTCAGCTGTTGAATTGTTTCCTGGTTCCTTGTTACTTTTAGGAGACCTTTCCTTTCATGATCACTAGCTTCAATCCTGTCTTCAAAACCCAAGAGTGTATCTTCAGTTTCCTTCAAGCAGTTTTGCCAGCTTTCAATGGAATTTTTAATTTCCTGAATATCTCTTCAAATCTATTTCAAGCACTCAAATTCTTCCCTACATTGTTCATTCAAGGTTTCCAACATTTTCCTATGTTACTCTTTTTTTTAAATCTACATCTTCTTTAGATATGCTCTACAATTCTTTCACAATGGCTGTTATGTTTTTTTCTAACTTGTGATATTATTTCTGATCTGATTTCCTTTACAGCCTCATGGAGTTGTTTCTCTGTTACAATTTCTATCATTTTAGAAATTTAGGTGTGTAACTTCCAGATTCTTCCATGTCTATGTCTTCTGGGCTTGTTCTGAGTGAGTTGGAGGTCTGAGATTGCATTTTACTCCTTTGTTTTGTCATTTTCCTAGGTTCTTGCAGGTAAGCTGATTGGGTCCAATGTGTTTCCTGTGCTGATTGACTGTCCTGTGGTGCAGAGGAGTGGGCCAGGCACCTGGGTTCCTCTGAACTGTCACAGGTGACAGAAAAATGATGGGTGGGGCTTGTGCCCTCCCTCAGCCTACTGGGCATCTTCCTGAAGGCAGAGGGTCTCTGGGCAGGGCTCTTCTGAACCTGCACATCTCCCTGGGGTGCTCCACTGATGTTGCCTGCGCACTGCACTGGGCTGGGTGGGAATTGGCTCCTCCTGGATCTGTGCAGCTGACCGGGATGCTCCCTCAGTGGATAGTGCCAGGGGACTGCACTGGGCTGGGTGGAAATTGGTACCTCCAGGACTCACACAACTGTCCAGGGGTTCCCCTGATGGATGGTGCTGGGGCACTGTGCTGGGCTGGTTGGAAGGAAATAGTTACATTTGAAAAGGAAACATCTCAAAGCAATCAGTTCAATTTTCACTGTCAGAAAGTAGAAAAAAGAGCAAATTAAATCCAGAGTAAGCAGAAGAAAGTAAATAATAAAGATCAGAGCAAACAGTAATGAAATAGAAAATAAAGACAACAGGAAAAATCACTAAAATCAAAGCCTGGTCTTTGAGAAGATCAATAAAATTGGCAAAATTCTAGCTAGCCTAAGCAGGAAAAAAGGGGACATAAGAGATCAATTTCAGAAAAGAGAAAAATACACTATATTTAAAATAAAATATTGCTCAGACTTCACCATGATTAAAAATGTTTGCTTTTTGACACTATTAAAATAATGAAAGACAAGCACTGAGCAGGTAAAAATTATTTGTAATACACATATCGGGCAAAGGACTTGGATCTGGAATACATAAAGAACGCATCACTCAATAATAAGATGATATACAACCCAAATGCACTAAGCATGGAAATTTGGTAGGTAAATCTTTCATCAAACCACATAAACAAATGGCCAATAAGTACATGAAAAGATATTCAACATCTTTAATCAAGAAAGAAATGCACATAAGGGAATACCTAATAGAATAGTTAAAATCAAATAAAACAAAAACAAGCCATGTCCGTGTTGGTGAGAAGGTGGAGGAACTAGAACTTTAATTTTGTGCTGGCAGGACCCTGAAAAGGTACAAACACTTAAGAAATCAATGTGGCAGTTTATTAAAATGTTAAACATAAGCCCAATGTGATGGTGTATGCCTATAATCTAAATTACTTAGAAGGCCAATGCAAGAGATTCATAAGTTCCAGCCCAGCCTGGGCAATTTAGCAAGACCCTATCTCTAAGAAAGCAAAGAGAGTGCTTGTGTGGTCTGTGTGAGCCCCTATGTTCAGAACCCAGTACTAAAAAAGAGATAAAAATAATTATACATACATGTAAACCTACAATCTACCCATTCCACTTTTAGATGTTTATCCAAGAGAAATAAGAACCTATTTGTACAAGATTTATGCATGAATATTTATAGCATATTTATACATCAAGGTAAAATTTGAAATAATTCAAATGTCCCTCAACAGATAAGCAGATAAACAAATGGTGATTTTTTGGCACAGTGGGGTACTACACATCCACAGAAATGGCCAACTGCTGAGATCCAAGAGCATCATGGGTGAATCTCAAAAAGCTGAGTGGAAGAAGCCAGACTGAAAGACCATTAACCACAGGGACACGAGGAATGCTAAATTCTATAAAAGGAAAGGCAAGATAGATTTGCATACCAGGGTAGACAAGGGGTTGTCTGGGACCCAAAGCAAGGTGGATTTGCAACAAATGAGCATAGGCAATATCTTAGTTACTTTTTACTGGGACGAAATACTCAATGGACACAAGTTAAAGGAGGAAAAGTGTGTATTAGCTCACATTTGTAGAGGTTTCAGTCCATAGCTGGCAGGCTCCAAGTTAATGCAGCATGCAGAAGGGCATGAAAGAGGAGAAATAATTCATGGCAAAAGGCAGGCAAAAAACAGCAGTCTTCTTTCTGCTTTCCTTTTCATTCCACCCAAGATACAAGCCTATTGGATGATGCCACCAGAGTAGGCCTACTCATTGTCTATGCCCAGAATCATGCTAAAACTATCAGTGGACTAATCCAGTCATCACATCTTTAATCCAGGGTCACACACCCATGATCCAGTCACTCCCAAAATCTCCACCTGTGAGGGCATGAGGCTTTGGGGGTGACATCTGTAATAGACAGACTTTGAGGGTGAAGCAAATATTCTATATTTTAATTGTGGTATTAAGCTGGCATATGATTAAAGTGTACCCTCAAAATGTGCATTTTTGTAAATAAATTGTACCTCAGTAAAGTTGATTAATAAATGTATGCTTGCTATGAGCCAGTTCTTCAAAGCAGCAAGTTTCCCCTGTCTCACCCCCTCACCTTTCTTCCTAATGACCACAGCTTCATTCTCTGCCTTCCCTGATGTAGACCGCTTCTCCTCTGCTATTTTGCCCTGCCTTGGAACCAGGCAACTACGGACTAAAACCTTTACAAACTATGAGCTGAAATAAACCTTTTTTTCTTTAACTTGTGAGCATCACATGTTTTGTCCCAGTAACAAGTTCTCTTCTGGGCAGAGGGGGCAACTCTGTATCTCCTGGGCTCCAGGCATCTTGCTTTGATGTCAACCTCAAGAACTGGGCGAAAAGCATCCTGGCTGCCAGCAAGGGCCCTCATACACAGAAATTCTATGCCCTGCACTTTATATTCACCATTCAGTTTGCAAAGTCAAGAAAAAAGCAGCTGCCCTCTCCATGTTAGCCTCCTTTTCACAGAATCCTTGTGATAACTAGTAGATTCAACTCTCATGCACTTCCTTTTGTTTCAGTGAACGGTAATTATCCCACTGTTTCTTTTTAAATTGCACAATGCCAGTGCTCATCTTGCTTCCTAATTTATCCTTGCATTCAGTTTTCATCTGGTTCTAGTTAAATGTCCATTTTCTTTATTGAATACAATTTGGCTAAGTAGTTAAAATATAGTTTGATGAAAAATAGACTTTAAAGTTGGATATGGATTGTTGGATGGCAATATAACATCATCTATCCATATTTTTTAAAATCCAAGATACCTTTTCTGAATTGTAAAGTTTAATAGGCTTTAGCTAAGTGAGTGTGGCTAGGCTTCTTGCTCAATGTGATTCACAGAACCAGGAGAAGTACACAGACAGGATTTGTGTGTAGCTCAGTGCCCAGAACTGTGATTTCTTCAGTCTTGGATTTAAAAGACATCAGGATTTTGACATTCTCCTTCCTAAGGGGCATAGCCTTTTCCTCCAAGGGTCTTGATGGAACTGACTAGTCTCACTCTCTGTCCCTCTCAGGATGGCACAGGCCACACCCTGGGACATGTGTCTTTATGAACTGAGACACTAATGCATACTCAAGTTGGAGAGTCACTGACCCACTCTTTCTATCACCCTAAGACAGTAAAACAGGATCTTCTTATATCCTGATGGAAAAAGACCAAGACCACTGATGTTGAAACATACATTTACTACAATTAGCAATGAACATCCTATTGAGTGTCTATCCATATAATCTGTCATAAGACTGATTATTTTCAAGAATTTATATTTAACATGTTAAAGTTCCCCTATTCAGCAACTGTTCTCACCAGCTGTACCTTATATGTATCTGACATTCTTGGGTAATATTTTGGGGAAGCTTAAGATATGTTTCATTTAGCCAATTGCACAAAAAATAAAATAGACATTCATGATCAGGCAACTTCAATTCCTCAAAGAAACCACACCAATGAATTCTCAAATAAATATCTTTGGACAGGACAATCCTGGCATCAATAGTCTAACTTCACATGTATACAAATGTCTTTGTGAATAAAATAGGGTGTTTAAAGGCTCCAAGGACTACAAAGATGATGAGGAAATTTCTGTAAACCAGGACCCGCAGACACGTCTCATGCCATAAGCACCACCCTTCCTTTCCCTGGGGGCTCAAATGCCAGACCACCCTCCCCATGGCATCTGCCAACCTCAGCCCAGTGTTGAGTGGCCTCTGGGTCTCAGCTTTACCCATGGCTCAGCCCTCACCTCTATTCTGCTGTAACGACCTCTACCATTGCACTCAGCCTTCCTAGCCACAGCAACATGGTGTCCTTGTACCCCAGTAGCTTCCCAGAAAATGGCACTAGGCTTGTGACTGGGCCTCCAGCCCATCCCCAGGCCCTGGGGATCCATCCCTGTCACAGGCCCTTAGTGGGTGAATTTATAGCAGAACCTCCCAATACTCCTCACAGTGACACGCTGAGTTCAAATCATTTGGTGGACTCCTGAGTGTGTGAAACAGTACCCCATTACTTCAACCATAGGGCCTGGTGTTAAGGGTCATGTTTGCTGGGCCCCAAGTGAGCTCTCTGCATCTGTAAGTGGTTGCATCATGTTCTTCCACCAGAGGCATCCACAGCCAGCCGTATGGCAGCCCACCCAGGCCCTTAGGGCTCCTTGCCTACTCATGCCTGGCTCTGCTTGTCTGGTGACCTGGCACAGTCCACTTCACCAGCCCAGCCCCTAGTTCCTGGGAAATCAGGTCACATATAGAGAAGCTGAGGTTTTGAGATCTCTGGGCTCGCCCATGTAGGAGACTTGGACAGGTCAGTTTTCCTTTGGGGACACCAAAGTCAGTCACACTGGAAGGCAGCTCTCCCTATCCTATCAGCACTGGGAGCTAGAGCCATAATGTCCATTTGAACCATACTGAGGACAACCCCGGAAGGCTCTTGTTTTTTCTCTGTACTCCCACCTGGCCTCCTCCTGCCCCAATTCCTCTGAGTCCCTACTGAAGGGCTCCTAGACACCTCACCTACCTATGTCCCTGTCTGGACAAGGATCATTTCACATAGCAAGTTGCTCAAAGTAAGTTCACAAGGTTCTCTTGACCCCTACCATGGTTCTTCCTTGGGTTTCAGCAACGTGATGGTCTAAAGATGTTAACCCACCAACTAACTCAATGTACTGCCACCTCTGTGGACTCCTGCACCTGCAAAGCACCAGAATAAAAGATGCTTTCACTGTATTATGTCCTACTCTGACAGAATCTTATGATGGATTGAGTTGTGAACACATGAGTAACGTTGAATGCCCTCTTCCCAGGACAAGAGATTTCTCAGAGTCTTTCTGAAAACAAATTTCCCTAAAGTTTCTGACTTTGGCTTTCTTTTTGACTCACACAGCATGTTTGTGCAACTGTTTGAAGGCCAGTCTCCACAGATGAGAAGTCCCTCTGCAGAAATTCAAACTGGAGCTGAGGCCTCTCAAAAGGTCACAGGAGGTTGTAGGCAGATGTTGGCCAAACTCTTGACCAACATGAAACTGAGCTCAATGTCTAAATACTGTGTCTAGATGAGCCTGAATTAACTCAAATCCCCTTTCTGGTCTCCTGAACCAAAGGTGACCTGCTAGTGAGATGGCCACACTCAGTCACAGCCATCAGTTCTCAGTCTCCACAGGACACACCAGGTCCCCATAGGGGTTAAATTCTCCATCAGGGGTAAGCCATGGGGTCTCTCTTTGTCTGTCTGAGGTGACTCAGAGACAAAATTTGTGGAAAGAAGATCCCCCCATCAGCAGCCTCAGACTACCCAAACTTCTCTCAGTCCCAAGAGTGACCACTTGTTATCAGAGATAGAAATTTAGGACACCTATGGTGGCAACTAAGAGAGAAACACAATGTGCCAAAGGTCTCATGACATCAGCCCTGAATTCCAGATTCTGTGCTATTAGGATGTGTCCTCAGCCACAACCCAGGAAAGCATTTTAATGAAGACTGATTCCTTTGTTCTCTGGAGGAGAGAAGGACAGAAAAAGCCTGCCCAGTTCAAAAAGCAGAGGAAGAGGCACATGGAGATAATTTCACAGACTGGGCTCTGCTTTCTAAGTGCAAGCAAAGGCCATTGACCCAGTCCGGGGGGACCAGATCTGCAGCACTGGTCCTGTTCAATGCTACAGCCCCAGGTGACTTCTAGCTGAAGGATGAGCCCCTCCTCTCAGAGTGCCTGGAAGTGCTCCGAGGAGACATTTTATTTTGAGTATCTTACCTGTTCGTCACAGTTATGACGTCTGATTTTGATTTTAATTTTAATAACTATGCAAGTCATTTATTTTATAAATCCAAAACCACTCAAGCTCAGGATGCATTTAATTAAAAAGAAGCAGCATCCTTGATCTACCCCATAATTCAGCACAGCCAAGAACACTTTCAAATGTTGAGTTTTCACATCAAAGGATAGTTTAAAAAAACGGGCACTACAAGCTGCTGCAGTGCTGAGCAGTAAATGTAACATGTGAAATAAGACAGATTGGTAGCAAGTGCATGAACCAAGGTTCACATAGACACCCGAGTGCATGCAGCCACTCTGACTAGAAGAGAAGAGGATTCATCCTATCGGTAAACAGCCATCCTGTGATCCAGCAGCTCCACTCTCTGGCATGTGCCAATGGAGCACAGCACAGGTGCTCAGAGGAAACCTGGTACAGAGTAAACCTGGTTCAGAGCAGCAGAACCCTTCAGCAGCCAGGGCCAGTGAATCCACACAATGTGGTCCTTTCATGCAGGAGAATGCTTTTCCTGAGATAAGAGGATGGGGCCCTGACACAACCCACGTACAAGGATGTACCCTGAATACATGCTCAGTGGAACAAGCCAGCCACACAGGGCCTCACATTATATGAGTCAATGTAAGTCAAATATTCCTCACCCTCACAGGGGGAGGTCCAGAAAGACAGCAAACAGATTAGTGTCAGGAGCTGGGGAGCAGGGAAGGGAGGTGACTGCTGGTGGGTGGGGGTTTCTTTACTGGGTGGTGAATTGTTCTGGAACTAGATGGTGGTTAACAACTGTACAGTGTTATACGTGTACTAGATGTCTCAAATTATAATTTTTTTTTTTTTTTTTTTTTTTTTTTTTTTTTTTTT
>RJWM01040073.1:0-15684 GCA_004363535.1 Dasyprocta punctata
GCCACCACGCCCAGCTATATATATATTTTGAATGAATGTTTTAAAAATGTAAAAACCATTCTCAGCTTGAGGGCCATTCAAAAATAAGCTTCTGGGATGGGGATGTAGCTCAGTGGCACAAGTACCTGCCTGGCAAGTGCAAGGTCCTGAGTTCGAGTCCCAGCACCAAAATAAAAAAAACCCAAAGAACAAGCTTCTGGCTGCCCTAGCTTATTGACCTCTGCTCTAAACAAGTCCTCTCAAATGGGCCCTACCTAGCCCAGTTAGAATTAGCAGGAACAACCTGTCCAGACTTCTGAGGACAAACTGAAGGGGATCAACAGCACCGGCCTGGTAATTCACGAGTGGAGAAAGGGCCCTTCCAGAGCTGCTGCTTTAATCATCTGAAGGTCGAATGACCTCGATGGCCTTGACTCTGCTTAATTCTGCTACACAAAGCGGGCCCCTAGGAAGCTGGCCCCAGGACAGGGAACTTTTTAAGTAAAAGCACTAAGAACTGGGCTTTGAGGCACATGCCTGCAAACCCACTCACCTGGGAGACTGAGGCAGGAGGGTTGGGACCCAAGGCCAGTCTGAACGGAACAGACAGACCCGGGTCTCCAAAACAGAAAGGCAGGGGTATAGCTCAGCACTCCCAGGGTTCAATCCCAGCACTGCAAACAAACAAGCAAGCCCAGTGAGAAGCAAAGCAGGCGATGTGGGAAGCTGGTGTAGGGTCTCAGGCTGCCTGAGAAGGGGCACAGGTCACCAGGAGGGGAAGCCCAGCCAGCCCGGGGCTGCAGATGCGGGGCTCGATGTCCACAGAATGCTCGGTGGATTCCACAAATGGTAAGAGAGTTTTATTCTGGTAAAAATGTCTTCTTTTTACGTGGCCCCTCCTCCCACCACTAAAAAGCAGCTTCAAAGCTCATAAAGAGTAATAATGCATTCATTTCGATGAACTCTTCTTAGGCAACTTGAAGTTTTTCCACCTTCGTAACACCACGCGGTACTTGTCACTGTCTGTCTTCTCTTCGAACACCTTTTTCAGAAGAATCCGCATTACTGCCTCTGTTTCTGCTTCTTTGTCTTTTCCAATGAGAAGATCCAATGTATCTCCTACTTTCACCTGAAAACAAGCAAACAGAGCCCCTATTATGCTTTGGGAAGGAAACCCAGGCCCATGCAAACAGCGCTGTGAGCGTCTTCACTGGTGGTCTGATTGCCTCCGGGAAGGGCGGCCCCTGAAGCTGTCCCTTCGCTGTGCGGCCTGTGCAGGGGCTCGCGCTGGCCTCCCCTCAGGCCTGTCAGCTGGCAGCTGCGGCCCCTGGGCGGCGAAGGGTGAGTGTGACAGACATGCCTGACCTGGGAACACTGAGTGTGCACGGAAAGTGCTGCGTCCACCAGGGAAGACATCTCGGGGCCACGTGTCCATGAGTTCTCAGGTGGAGAATGTTCATAAAACGATGGGGTGGCACCATGGACAGTGGTCAGCGGCAGAGGAATTTCCAGAAGACACTGTTTTCCAGTGCCGCTGGCCTCGGGAGGTGCCACAAGACCATGCAGGGGCAAGCCGGAAGGCCACGCAGGTGGAATGCAGAGGGGAGAGCTGGATGCAGTGAGTTGTAAGGGCTAAAGTGAAATTCACTCTGGCCCAAAGGGAGCCTGGGGTTGAGCGTGTCAAGGCGGCCCTCATCCAAGGTCTGAGCCTCACTGCCTGAGGACTCAGCTGTGTGCTGAGGACGTGGACAGCATACCCGGTCCAAGTGGCTCAGGGTCTCAGGGACTTTTCCCAGAGATTTTTTTTTTTGCAGTACCAGGGATTGAACTCACAACCTCGCGCCTGCCAGGGCAGGCACGTAAGCCACTGAGCCAAACTCCCAGCCCTGGTTTTTTCAGGCAGGGTCGCACTATGTAGCTCAGGCTGGCCTTGTGCTCGCGTTGTAGCCCAAGCTGGCTGCGAACTCACAACACTCCTCCTACCTCAGCCTCCTGAGTGCTGGGATTAAAGGCGTGCGCCACCATGCCCAGCTAGTTTTCCCAGAGACTTAAGAAGAGGCTAAACAGCTGGGTATGGTAGTGCACGCTTTTAATACCAGCACCGTGCGAGGCTCAGGCAAGAGAATCCCAAGTCTGAACTAAGTTTGGGTAACTTAGTCTAGCAAGATCCTATTTCAAGACAAAAAAAAAAAAAAAAAAAAAAAAAAAAAAAAAAAAAAAAAAAAAAAAAAAAAAAAAAAGGGTGGGGGGACTACACAGACTGAGGTGCCAAATGCTGCTCCTTCTACTAAAACACAAGCCGGGAGGAATGGGTGCCACCTTCCATCTGCTTCCAAAAGGGATGGTGGGGTGTGAGCACTAAGTGGGTAAAGGTCATGCATTTATTTATTGGTCTTTTTGAGACAGGGTCTCACTATGCAGTTCAGGTTGGCCTTGAAGTCACTTTGTAGTCCAGGCTGGTCTTCAACTTGCAACGATCCTCCTGCCTCAGCCTCCCGAGTGCTGGGATTACAGGCGTGTGCCACCATGCCCAGCTGAAGGGCTATTTTAAAAGCCCACTGGTGGGCTCTCATTTAAGCAGATGGTGTCACCAGGCACAGTGGTACGTGTTTGTAACCCTAGCACTCAGGAGGTGGAAGCAGGAGGCTTGCAAGTTTGAAGCCCACCTGGGCTACTTAGCTAGTTTTTGAGCAGCCTAAAACTGGTTGTGGAGGTATAGGCCCATGTAATCCCAAGGCAAGAGGCTCACCATGAGTTCTGAGACCAACTTGAGCTACATAGTGAGACCTTGTCTCAGAAACAACTAAGAACCATAGTGTCAAAAGCCTCTACCTTATTTTCCAATTACGTTCTCTGAAGCAGACAGCTTTAATCGTTTAACAAGGGTAGGTCTATTCTCCCACCGATTCAAGCCTTCTCCATCTCCAAACTTCAGCCCACACCATGGGTGTGCGCGTGTGCTGGCCACCACACTGCACTGGTCAATTTGGGGGAGCTAGGTGTGAAACTTATGCAGGGGCAGATTTTCCAACAGTAACTTCCTTCCTCCTGGGCTCAGAAACACAAGATTCACTCCATAACTAGTTATCAAGACTGCGGCTCAGCTGGACGTGGTGGCACATGCCTGTGGTCCCCGCACTCTGGTGGCTGAGGCAGATGGGTCACTTCAAGTGCAAGGCCAGCCTGAACTATATAATGAGACCCTGTCTCCAAAGGAAAAAAAAAAAAAGGAAAGAAAAAAATATAAGGTCCAGAACTAACCTTTTTTGCATGATTTTATTTCACCAAAATTTATTTTAATAGGAAGCAGATGTATGTGATGCAAAATCTAGAGGACAAAAGGGCAGACAAAAAAGACAATACCTTTTGTGCCTCCTTTCAGAGTTACACTGTGTAGTTAGTGGGGGGCAGAAATAGAATCCCTTAGGGGGCTTCCTTGTAAGGCAGAGGCTAGAGAAAGGGTTTCTCCTCTGCCCAGCTGATCCCGGGGACAGATGCTTTAGGAGGCCACCAATGCCCCTATTTGGGTTCTCTATCCCACCGTTTTGTTTGGGCCCATAGTCACCCAGCAGCCACAGCCCTCTGGGCCCCATCTGGTTACAGCTCAGCTGCAGGCAGCCAGGGTTGGAGTCCAGCACCAGACATGTGCCTGGGGCCAGTGCCTGACCCTTCAGGGCCAGCAGCCAGGCCCAGCTCCACGCAGCAGGCTAGGGAGAGCAGGCATTCTTTATTCCCCTCCCAGGCAGTCCTTCAGCAGACACAAAGCAAAACTGGCTGGGATTAGTGGCTGCTCCAGATCTCCATTTCAAATCTCCCCTCAGCTGTAGTTTCTATGACTACCAGGCCTCCTAGTAACAAGGAAGCCGAGTGTGAATGCTGGCCTCCGCCTGCTGACCCTCAGGAGAACTCAGGAAGGCAGCACAACACCCAAGGCAGAGGGAGGCAGCAGCAATTAGGCTGCAGTTAACAGCATCTCAAAGCAGGGGGAGAAAAACGGGCTGTGGGGTTTGTCACTGAGGTCCCAGCGGAGGCAAGATGCTCAGGGAGTCCGTTCTCACTCCGAGAACAGCTCTTGCCTTTGCTTCTTCCCAACAATGGCTGACTCGACAGTGTGACCCTGCTGGTGGGGCGGTCACAGGGATGGTGGGGCTTGTCCCATGGCAGACACGGGAGAGGCCCCCATCAACACAGCTGCAAAGACACGCGTGACCCTGGGGACTAAGGGCTGAAGGAAGCCGCAGCGCTCCACCTGACGCACCACGGCTCCTAGGGCAGTGGTGGTGAACCTATGCTCTCATGGCTGCGCGGTGCGCTCTAAGGGCTCGGGGCCACTGCCCTAGGGCAACAGAGGCAGCTCTGCTCCTCTAACCTGGAGGCAGCCACTGGCAGAACACTTGCCTAGCATACAAGCAGCCCCGGGTTGGGTCCCCAGCACCACTAAAACAGAAGAACAGTTCTCCTTCACCACCACCACGAGACAGCAAGTGTGACTAACTTCTCTGGTATAGTGTTCCCTTGACAATAACTAACAGACGTTCTGCCTTTATTAACCATGAGGCACTGGGGACTGAACCCAGGGCCTTCACACTACATTTCCAGCTAGGAGATGGGTTTGCTGAGTCCCTAAGCTGCCCAGGCTGGGCTCAAACTCTGATGCTTCTGCCTAAACCCAGGGCACTGGGATTACAGCTATGTACCACCATGTCTGAACTCTTGCTTTTTTTTAATTAAGAGATTATGCCTTCCAATAGATGATAATTTATGCTTCTAAGCTTTATAAGGGGCTCTGCCTTACACCTTTTTATTATGCTAATTCTTATTATCCATATTGTTTTCTCCAATATGCAAGTGGCACATACTCATGGTAAAATTCAGAAAGAAAGGACCGAGGAAAACTAATACAACCTATAATGCTCCACTCAAACATAGAGGATAGTAACAGAAATAGTTTAACTCCAGATGTAGGTTTATATGTAACTTACTCTGAGCTGGGTATTGTGGTACGTGCCTGTAATCACAACTACACGGGATGCTGAGGAAAGAGGATCTCAAGTTTCAGGCCAGCCTGGGCAACATATATACATGGATAGGTGTGTATTTCACACACACACACACACGCGCACGCGTGCACGCATAGAGCTCAGAGTGTGCGCCAGTGGTAGAGCATTCATAGGCACTAGACTCAATTTCCGGGACCACAGAAAAACCAAACAAATTTTAACACATTCTCTCTCTGATTACTGTCACAAAAGGGACAGTCACTTTCTTATATCTGATTCCTTTCCCCTAAATAGAGTACTCACGCGGACTATCAGAAAGCGCAGCCCCATCCTTCTGCCCACTGCCCTGTGCACAGCAGTGCACCCAAGCATGTGCTGGATGGCGCTGCCACCCAGAGCTGCAGAGAATGACCATCTGCTCAGATGACACCAGGCCGGGCCACTTCTACACAATCAAATGTTTCTCTGTAATCTAATTATTAATGGAGGCTAATATTAATATCCTGGAGATTTAATGAATGGATTTCTGCTAGTCTTCATGATGGCTTATCCTAAAATCTTCATCACAAGGCTGATACAAGAGTGAGAAAGCAGGTTGGGGATTTAGCTCAGTGGCACAAGCATCTGCCTGGCAACTGTGAGCTCGTGAGTTCGATCCCTGGCACCAAAAAAACAAAAGCGTGAGAAAGCAGCCTGTGACTGGAGCGGTGAGTCCCACCAGCCTGACTGGGCTGTGGAGGACCTCCGAGGAGGTCAGAACACTGTCTGCCCTGTGGAAGGAGGCTGCGAGCAGACCCCGGCTGGTGCTGAGTACTGACAGAGCAACACACGGAACTATCTATCTGTCATTACGTTTAATGTCTTACCGTTCTGCTCTTCTTCCATAATTTTTCCCCATTCAGTCTGAGTGCACCTTTGTAGAATGCATCTTCCACTTGGCTTTAAAAATAAAAAGGGCAGTGTTTCAAAATATAAAAATATATTCAAAACAATTATGTAGGTTTGAGAAAATACCTGAATTATTATGCTAATAGTGACTCCCCACAAAATCTCTATTTGGAGTGCTAAA
This sequence comes from Dasyprocta punctata, assembly GCA_004363535.1. Taxonomy (NCBI): domain Eukaryota; kingdom Metazoa; phylum Chordata; class Mammalia; order Rodentia; family Dasyproctidae; genus Dasyprocta; species Dasyprocta punctata. The sequence goes on from RJWM01040073.1 coordinate 6,049, forward strand.
GTCAACTTTGCTCACCTATATCTAAAACCAGGACCCAGGGCCCTTCTGAACAGGTGCTACTCTGCGAGGATCTGGCAGCGCCTGGGCAGCCGGCGGGAGGCGTGGCGGGAAGCTCTAGCGTGCACACCGAGCTCCGCTCCCCCAGCGCGGCAACTGCCTGGCCACAGCTCAGTGAGTCACGTGGTCGGAGTGAGGGGGCGCTGCCTTCCCCTCAGATACCTGCTGTTCTCCGAGAGGAAGACGAGGCGCCACACATATGGCAGGGCCGGGAAGAAACCCTGTGCTAATCAGCACCGAAGCTGGGAACATTCCAATCCGACAGCTGCTCATCCCTCAATGTAAACCACTGGATAAGCAGCTGAGAGGAGGAAACAGATAAGAACCAGTGCCCTTTCCTTCTGATGATCTTACTCCAGGTGACGAACACTGGGGTTCAGCTTAGTAAGAACAGCTGCAGCTCCTACTCTAGAGAGGACAGACCCCAGTATAAATTCACCAGACTTTACAAAACATTCTGCAAATCCTACTCTGGAGGCTGACAGGCGGACTGATGGGCTCAGAGTCTTTTTAGGGAGTCTCTTAAGCTCCATGGGTTAAAAACTTGAAAACTTGAACTATGTCATTAAATTAGCCCATAAAGGTACAAATTACAGAAGGAAATATTTCTGAATTTATTCATACCTCAATTCTTCTGTTACATGTAGTATGCACACAATGACTCCTAAAGGAATAAATGAATGGTGAGCACCCCCTTCCAATTAGTCTAGCAGAGAGGATGGGCTGGGTGCGGTGGCACACGCCTATAACCCCAGCACTGGGTGGCGAAAGGCAGGAGGATCACAGTGGATAACACAGTTACTTACCAAGAACCTTCTCAAAATTAAAAACAAAACAAAACAAAAAAACAGTGAAAAGAGGACTGGGGATATAGTTCAGGGCTAAGGCCCTGGGTTTAATCTTCAATCCCTAGTACAAAAAAACCAAACCAAAACAAACAAACAAACAAAACACAACAAAACACGGCAATTTTCAAAGTTACACTTAGTATTTTTATGTGCTATATATGCATGTACACAGTACTTTTTTAAGGAGGTTTATTCTGGCTCATGCAGTACAAGGTTTGATTGAAAATCACAGTGAATGTTTAAATTTTTAAAAGAATTATTACAATAAAAGATACATTGGCATACTGCCCCCCTCCAACTACTTGCTAGAAACACACTTATCCCATGGTTCTTGCCACTTTCTGAAGCCGCTCCAAAGTCCTCTTTCATGAGTGTCTTTAGGTGCACTGCTATGGCTGCCTCAATGTCTTGAAATGATTTCAAACAAATCCTGAATTGATCTGTTTACTTTTCATGATCACTCTCACATAGTGGAAGAACCAGAAGTCACATGGTGCCTCACCTGGTTCAGAAGGTGGATGAAAACACACCAAAATGTTTTTAAGAACTTGCTTTTTTGTTGGATGGTAGTTGGTTGCAGCATTCATACTTTTTAATCTCAGCTTGAAAAGACTTGAAAGGACTTCCAGAACTACTGCAGAAGGTGGCAAGAGGCCAGTGTGGCGGCACACGCTTGTAATCCCTGCACTGAGGAGGCTGAGGCTGAAGCAAGAGGATTGCTGTGAGCTCAAGGCCAGCCTGGGCTACAAACAGAGTTCAAAGGCCAGTCTGAACTGCACAGTGAAACCCTGTCTCAAAAAGACAGAAAGAAGTAAAACAAAACAAAAACAACAAAAAAAGGCAAGAATGGTAGAATAAGTGTGTTCAAAGTGAGGAAGATTATTTGGAGGGGGACTAATGCCGATGTACCTTTTACTGTAATACTTTTAAAATTTAAGCCTTTGTCTTATATTTTGATCACTCCTTGTGTTTTCTTTGTGACGCTCACATAGGCTGGGTGTGGTGGCCCATAATCTTGTAATCTCAGCTCTCGGGAGGCTGAGGTAGAACTGTCATGAATTTGAGGTTAGCCTGGGCTACAAAGTAAGACCCTGTCTCAAAAAACCAAATAAGGAAAAAGAAAAAAAAAGCTAACAGCTAACATAAAAATAAATAAATAAATGAATGCATGCTAACATATACTGAGTACCTATTATGTTCCAGGCACTATTATCAAGTGCTTTAGATGGATACTCATTTAATCCTAGCAAATATCTTCTAATTTCTAAGCAGGTACTATTATCTCTATTTTAAAGATGAGACAACAGGCACACAGAATTTAAGTGACTTGTCCAAGCTCACAGAGAACGAGGGTTAAAACTCCAGCAGTCTGGCTCTAGAGCCTGCATTGACCACCACTGCTAATTCTGAGGTACTTCCTCTCACTGCAGCACCTGTGAAGTCCAGGTACCTGTTAGGCTCACTGTATACATATTTATATTCTCTCTCTCCTCTTGAAACTGTTAGTCAATCAATGGCATTCAACTGCATCTAAGAATCAAGGAAACATGGCTCATGAGAGTCACCTGAGTTCCTTGGGGATCAGTTTTCTCATCTCTAAAATGAAATAATTGCGATAGGTTTCCTGGAAGGCCCTCTCATATGTGTGGTCACCCTTCACCATAACACTGGGAGTCTGTGATGAAAACACGTCCTACTTACTTCCTCCCGATGTCTAGGCCCGACTTCAGGATGACGTCGTACCGGAACGACTGAACCACCTTCTCCAGGTCCTTGTAGTCTCTGACCGCGGCAGGGTCACCCTCGAGCTCCTCCTCCTGCTCACTTCTCTCCCCAGAATCACTTTCCTCATCGGAGTCCTCTTCACCTTCTACTGTTTGCAGAGTTTTTTTAGAGGACTTTTTAGAGCTTACATTACTTTTGAGTCTTACAAAAAATGGAAAAATATATTCTCGAGATACTGAAAGTCCTGGGAGTCTCAGAGAGAAAATATTATGGGAAAGTGTTTTATAATCTGATGCCCTTAACTTGGTACTTGAAAAATACAAACATCGATTCCAGGAAGCACAGAGTCTGTGTGAAGACGTCCTCTGAAGCACAGCCCAGAGTCCAAACCAGGTTTCTGGCTTTTTAAAAATACCGGCAAACAACCTGACACTGGTCAGAGCCATGGTGCATCCAACCTGAAACAGATGAGGATTTGGTATAACCTCCAGGGTCAGGGCCCCGGCATGCTGACGTCAGAGCGTGCGCGAGTGTGAACACGCAGACACACACACACAGTCTCTCTCTCTCTCACTCACTCACACGGCACAGGCGCTTCCTGTGCAGGACCTACTGACACTCCCCACAGAGGCCGCATCTGTGTCCGTGGAAGGCCTGCGCCAGACCGCAGCATCTCGTAAGTGCGGCTCGTGTGCTCAGCTCCTAGGGCTGTTGTGAGGTTCCACGAGACTCTAGTATGTGTAAAAACACTGTACTGTTCTTTTCTTCCCCCCAATTAACTCTGGGTGCAGACTGAGCTAATTTAAAAATATTAACACTAGGGGCCACGGTTATAGCACAACGGCAAAAGCGCCTTCCTGGCAAGCACAAGGTCCTGAATTCAATCCTGAGTATAAAAAAAGATATTAACATTAATTCTCAGTGCCTTGTTTAAGAAAATTTGGAGAGGAGGCCAGGGAAGTCTCTCAGTGGCACATGCGCCTGCCTGGTAAGTGCAAGGTCATGAGTTTGAGCCCCAGTACCCAAATCAAACCAACCCAACCAACCAAACAAACCTAGAGAGACTACCTACTGCCACAGACTTCCTCCTTAAAACACTGACACTGCCAAGGAAGAAGTGCAGATCGGGACTTCATGCAGTTCCATAAATCTCCATCCCCAGCAAACCAGAGCAGGGAATGAACAAACCCACGGATCCGCACTTGACCTCCTTTTCATCCCCTTCCCAACATCCAGCCGACGCGGGGCCTGGAGACCCACATACGAGGCCATCATTTCTGGAGGCTCGGAAGTGCTGATGCGCAGCGGGCAGTCCATTTCCACAGTCACTTCAAACTCAGCTGGAACCATCTCACCGCGCTGGCGGGAGACCTCCCGGACACAGCAAGATGGTTTTAGAGGTCAGGGTGTGATGAAAGAAGGGTTCCCACAGGGTCACTATCCTCATCCTGCGTCTGCAAATGACTGTCCTTTGTGTCAAAGTTATACTTTGGGACTGATTTATTTAATGAGTCTAACATTTTTGTTTCCTACTTTTCATTGGTCACAAAACTGAGAACAGCAATTACCAGTATAGCTCACCTGGAAACACAAAGCTGTCTACTTCTACTCTCAGTTAACATTTTTTGGGGCCTTGCTTCTCTGGAATGAATGATGACACAAACTCAACTCTATTAGCCCATCATTCTTTTTTTTTTTGGCGGCACCGGGAATTGAACTCACAACTTCGCGCCTGTCAGACAGGCGCTTAAGTCACTGAGCCAAACTCCCGGCCCTGGGTTTTTGAGGCAGGGTCACACTGTGTAGCTCAGGCCAGCCTTGCACTAGCGTTGTAGCCCAAGCCAGCCTTGAACTCACAACGCTCTGCCTAACTCAGCCTCCCGAGTGCTGCATCCCATCATTCTTGGGATTCCAATTAAACTTTTAAATGAGAAAGCAGATCCAATTTAAGGGCTGTTTTTCAATAGAGCTATAATTTTAAAATGTTATAAAATTTAGATAGTACAATAAAATGACTGGAAACTTCTTGAAGCACTTTCAAGAGAAATGTTACCCACTCCCCCCAAATACTTATATTTTCTTTCTTCCAATCTTTTTTGTTTGTTTTGGTTTGTTGAGACAGGGTCTTGCTATGTAGTTCAGGCTGGCCTTGAACTCAGTATGTAGCCCAGGCTGCACTGAACTAGTGGGCGATCCTCCTGCCTCAGCCTTCTGAGTGCTGGAATTACAGGTGTGTTCCACCATGCCTGGCTCTTCTGATCTTTTTGAGAAAGGGTCTTATTATGTAGCTTAGGCCATCTTTGACTTGCAGTGTAGCCCAGGATGGCTTAGAACTTGTGGCAATCTTGCTTTACCCTCCTAAGTACTAGGAGTACAGACATGAGCCACCATGCACACAGTTATATGTATGCATATTCTAATTCAATATATAGTAGCCATGCAAAGAACTTTAAATTTTACAAAATCAGGGATAAAGAAAGAAAACAGCACATTTCAAGAGACCATAGATGCTGTATTTCATGGATCACTACAATAAATTTTTCAACAAAAGCTAACCTATTTACCTACTGCAATACCAAAGAATGGGGTAGGGGAGTGGGAGGAACTAGGACCTCAACTTAGAAGAAACCCCAAGAGGCATTTCAGAGTCAGGAACATACTCACTCATGGCTTGGGAGGGGAAGTCAAGTCCATGTCCATCCCTGGGTACCTGTGTCCCCACCCCCGAGTCCTAGCGCCACACCACAGTGCTGTTCTTTTTGGAGAATGCCTGCGCGTGGGGCTCTTGACACATCACAGGGAGTCACACTCCCTATGCTAGAAAACCTTCACTAGCAGAAAATAACTTTGAAGTTGCACTCCCATGAAAACATACAAAGCCAAGTACTGCCTTGTGTTTAATAGCTGCTCCCTCTCTGCAACCTGCTTCACTTTCCAGCAGGCAAACACTGGCAAAGACTGAAGTTAGGCTACACACAAGGCAGACTGACACTGGAGAAACACATGAACCTAGTTTTTGCTGGAGAGGATGAACTCAAGGTCTCAAGGGAGTAGCTTGGGAACCCAGAACAGGTCAGGAAAGCCCTGAGTTGGGAGGTGGGGCACCAGAAACGGGGTGCAACCCCAGGTCCTCAGCTTCTCTTCAGCTACAGCAGTGCTGGTTTCTTTGTATTTTGTTTGAGAAAAGGATTCTGCTAAAAAAGTTCCTGTCCTTTGGCGCGGTCTCCCCACACCATCTTCCAGACCTCTGGTCACACCCATCCTACATGTCTTTCATCGCTTTCTACTTAGTTCCTGTGGACTATTCTCTCATACTGTAGGACAGTGATGACAATGACAACCGACAGCCTGCTGTGGCACGCGTGCCATAGGTTGGCCACCAATGCTGTATGCATTGCGACAGGGCAGTGACTGTGGCCTATTCCATACTCCCATCCCCAATCTGCTCAGCACATGTAACAACCAGTCAAGAACTGCAGATCACCTTTCTAGAAATGGACATCCTGACCACAACCACATCCACCCCACACTGATCTGCCAGCATCCCCAAGGGCCCGGGAAGGCCTAGGTATAAAACAGTCCTTGTCCTCAAGGAACTACGTTTAAAATGGAATGCGGGCAGGTGAACTGGCTGTCAGAGAAGACCCTGCACTGGTGGACGCCCAGGACAGGGATGCCAAAGGAGTGGTCTAACAGTAAGATTAACTTTTCACTAACTGACCACCATCAGCATATTATTTCTCTCATTCAAAGAAACAACTATACAAATCTCTTAACTATACTACCTCCTAGCTACTACCTGTATTCTTGCTCTTTTCTTTTTTTTCTGAGACAGGGTCTCACTCTGTAGTCCAGGTAGGCTCTGAACTCACTATATTGCCCAGACTGGTCTCCAACTTTCTGAGATCCTCCTACTTCAGCCTCCCAAGTGCTGGGATTAGAGGCCTGTGCCACCACACTCCGCCAATTTTTTTTTTTTTAACACTAAAACTGAAAAAGGTTATCCATGTTCTCCCCAGATCCGGTTCATTTCCTAAGCCCAGAAGGTTATTAGTTGGTCCTCATTTGAAGCCTGATTACTCCCTCCTTCTCCATTCCCTCCCAGGGCACTCTGGTCTTGGTATTTTGATCTCACCAGTAGTGGCTTCCCAAGATGTCTTTGCTAACCAGATCTGGGCATGGCTGTAATCTCAGCTACTAAGGGAACTGAGGCAGAGGATCACACAAGTTCAAAACCGGGCTGGACAATTTAGTGAGACCTTATCTCAAAATATTTTTTTCCTGTTTTTTTGAGACAGAGTCTTGCTATGTAGTTCTGCCTGACCTTGAACTCACTATGCAGCTCAGGCTGGCCTCAAACCCTCAGTGATCCTCCTGCTTCAGCCTCCCGAGTGCTGGCATTATAGGTGTGTTCCAACACACCCAGTAAGTAGTTGTCACATACTATCATAATTTATCTGTTTGCCCGTGACCCTCCCTAGACTATAAACTCCACGAGAGTTACATTCTTCACTTCTATTTTTTCCCTCTGCTAAGTTCCAAAATGCCCCAAGCAGTGTCCGATACACAGTAAATGCTTAATTATAAACTCCTGGGATGAAACTAGACCAGTCTGGGCATGGTGGCACATACCCTAATGGGAGGCCAAGGAAGGGGAATCCTGAATTTAGGCTTAAACAACAAGCTCAAGATCAAGAGACCTTGCTTCATAAAATCAAAGTAGACGAGGACTGGTTCATTAAATCGAACCCAAAACAGAATACACACTTGACTCACGAGCAAGACAAGGGCTAGGTTTCTGAGGGTCTCGTACATGAAAGCTTGGACCGAACACTGACAGCATTAAAGACAGAATAATCTTAGGGAGGAAAGCGAACCGCTAGGCGTTTCTACTAAAACATCGCTTTAGCAGAGTGCGGACAGGAGGAGGAGGAGGATGACAGGCTGGCTACTGTTAGAGATTTCTGGGGAGGCCTTCCTCCCGAGAGGTACAAATCGTGGGAACTAACCTAAGACTATCAGCAGAGCAGTGCTCGGATGCAGAGGCAATGCGGGCCCCGCGTGACGCAGGAGACCGCCCCGCGCTGTAAGCCGAGGAAGCTGGTATCAGTGCTGCGAGGCGTCCTACATGACGACGAAACCCTCGCTTCTGCAGACCTTGAGACAAGGTCGCTCTCCCTCGCGCTTGCCCTTCCCGCGCACCGCGCACCTTCCTAGGTCCCCAAGGTCAAAAGAAACAGGACACCGACATCGCGGGCTGCGCCGGAGCCAGCGGTCACGGCCGGGGCCGAAGGGCTGGCAGCCTCCGGCTCCCGGGGTCGGAGCCCGCGGGCGCGCAGCACGCGGAGACTCCCGCAGAGCGGGCAGCGGTGTGGGCGGGGCACACGGGCTCGCCCCGCGCGGTGAAGCAACAGAGGGCCGCGGGGCCAGTAGGGGCGCACTTACCCGTGCGTCAGGGCCGCCCGTCCCTCCCCGCGACCGAGCCGACCGCGAGGACCACGGCACTCAGCCAGGCCCTGCCCCACCCCCGCCCCTGCCCCGCCCCTTCCGCTGGTGCCCGCGCCGCGAGAGAGGGCCGCACGGGGCGCACGGGCTGGGCGGCGCCGGCGCAGCGACCCCTAGTGGACGCTGAGCCTCGGAGGACCGCCGCGGGCGGAGCCTAGCCAAGCGGCTCGCGTGGCTTGGGTCCCTGTGGTTCTAGAGAACTTAGTTTCAAGGCGGTGGTCCTTTCTCCGGAGTCGCCAGTGCTTTCTAACAACGACGGTGTCTTCCGAAAAATGTCAAGTACACGCCAGGACTTAGAAGTTCAAAACACCCTTTAAAATTAAAGCGATTTAGAGGGTCTACAGTGTCGCATCTACTCGTGCAGTTTGCTAGGCAGAGGACCTGGGGAAACAGCACTTTTGAGAGGGAACGAGATGAACCAACCGCACGCTGAAGGAAGACTACACGGAACAGCCTGTCGCAGTAAGTTTTATACTCGTACATCTTACAGATTGTTTCCAGGCCTGAAATGATGCTATGTGTCAGCTCAGAGTATACGGTTGACATTTGGAAGGAGATACAGTTGCATTTACTGGTTTCAGTTATTTGTAAAAGATTACAGATGCATCGTTAATAAATTTGCCTGTAATAGAGTTAATCAGTGTTATAAACTGACAAAATTGCTGTGTAATTATGCGTGATTATGGAAGAAGGTGAAAGATTAGAGGTATTAAATTACGTGCAACTTGGTCAGTGGCTTTAAACAATATTTCATTGATGAGTCAAGTTAACTTTTAAAATTTTACTTTATTTTTATTTTATTCTTTTGGTACCGGGGACTGAACTCACCACCTCGCGCTTGCCAGGCAGATGCTTGTACCGCTGAGCTAATTCTCAGGCTAACTTTTAAAATATTAAAATGCAAACTATTTTTAAAAACTGTAGTGAGCCTGTAATTCCAGTGGTGGAGACAGTAGAATCACAAATTCCAGTCCCCTCTCCCAAATAAAGAAGAAAGTGGAAACACCGATAGAGACAAGTCCCAGGCCAGTCTGATCAATTTAGCAAGACCCTATCTCAAAATAAAAAGTAAAGGGACGGGGATGTAGCTACATAGTAGAGCACCCTTGCATTCCACCCCCAGTCCTAAAAAACTAAACAAAAACCCGTAACACACTGAGTTCAAAGCCAGCCTGAACTACATATTGAGACCCTGTCCCAAGAAATAAAAACCAAAGAAAGCAATCAATCAAACAAACCTATGAAGAAGTTAATAAATAGTGTGTGACTTTTGGTTCAGAGTTTGCTCATTTGATTGATTTAGAAACAGAGTCCCTTTGTGTAGTCCAGGCTGTCCCAGAAACTGCAATTCTGTCTGAGTTTCATGAGTGCTAAAATTATAGGCATTGGGCTGGGTGTGGTGGCACATACCTGTAATACCAGCACTTGGGAGCCTGAGGCAGGAGGGTCATCTTGAGTTGGGGGCCAGCCTGAGCTACATAAGTGAGTTCAAGGCCAGCCT
>RJWM01040075.1:0-15711 GCA_004363535.1 Dasyprocta punctata
CACATCTTGCCACAGATTGCCTCAGGTGCTGCACATGGAACTATGGGATTTAATGTTTGTCCTGCTGGATTGTGGAATTGCTTTGGTCCCATTCCTTTGTGTCCTCCTGTTTGTACCTTTTGGAATGGAAATGGCTATCTTGTGCCATTGAGTGTTGGAGGTGTTTAACTTTCTTTTCATTTGTACAGGGGCTCACACCTAAGAGTTTGCCTTACATCTGGGAGGAGACTTGGGACTTGGACTTTTCAGCAATGCTGAAACTTAGGACTTTGGCAACTCTTGGAGATGGACTAAATGCCTTTTGCATAAAGAAATGTACATGACTCTTTAGGGGGCTAGGAGTGGAATGCTATGGTTTACATCTAGATGTCTCCCCAAAGCCTTATGCAGTCATGGGGGTGGGGAGAGCTTTTTTTCGGAGGTGGCTGAATCTAGAGTGTATGACTGGTTTGTAGTGCAATGCTAGAATTAAGGGTGGGTGATTGCTGGATCGGTCCACTGTTTGGATTGCCACTGCCCTAATCCCGGAGACTGGATGCAACATGAGGAACAGTTTCACCCTTCACTCTCTTGTTGCTTTGCTGTCTTCTGCTGCCATGAACTGTTGCCTCTCTGCCATGTGCCACACCGCCTTGGAGCCAGTCGATTATGGTCCAAAACCTCTACAAGCTGTGAGGTCAATAAACCTTTCCCCCTTTAGCTTTGGGTGTTGGGTATTTTGTCTCAGCAATGGGAGAAGAAACTAAGACAAATGCCATGAGGCCTTTAAGTTTGGAAATATCCAAAGAGCACTGAAGGCTGGTGAGACATTTATTTGGACCAGGTGATGAATGGATATTTATTTTGATTAGGTGCTTAAGCATTAAACCTCTGGTCCAAGCAACAGAAATCCCCTCTGGGTCTCTTAAGCAATAACTCAAGTAGTTGCAAAAACATCATGGGGCTCCAAAAATCAACAAAAAGTCCAGAAAACAGGCCTCAGGGAGGAAGCTCTAGGGACTCGGGTGTAAGAAGGTACCCCGCATCTTCTTCAGACAATTGTTGGCAAAGGGAGGCCCCGATCTGTCCAACCCCTGCACTGATCGGTTTCTGCCCTCAGTTACTGTAAGAGCTTGTGTATCTGCATCCTTTCTCTGGAGGTATTAGAGTGTCCCCTTAGTTTCCATTGATACTCTATTCCCAGACAGAAGATGTTTTTCTCCCCCTCTCTAATTGTGAGCGGCTGGATATTGATTTTCCTCAGGCAGGGGACTCTCCTTCCGCATTCACAGTCTTCCCACTTGGACCCCCTTCCTGGGTGCTGGCACTCTCAGTGACAGCATTGGTTTTCCACCTTGTGGAATGTCCATGCCCTGGGATGAGAAGAGAAGAGTGAGTTCCCTGCAGATCCAATGGGAACTGAGGTTCTGCCGCCCACCCCAGCCTTGGCAGAGGGACTTTCTTATTATTTCGGCACGGCCGCCACTCCCATGTGTCACAGACTCAAATCTGTTTTCCTCCTCCATGGGCAGTAGCCATTGTTCATGCGGAGATCAAGGAGGGCCATAGCGCTGGGTTCTGACACCAGACCTCAGGTGAGGAGTGGTACATTGGAACGGCAGGGAGAGAACCCCTCATCTCACACAGTATCTAAAGGGAAACGTGGATGATCAAGCCCCAGCCCTCGGTCCTCCCCTGCGAAGCCCACTTCCCACCCACCACTGTGTAATACAAACTCATCACTGCCCCAGAAGCCTCCAGGCTGTCTCCTCGTGGAGTACCTGCCCCAGCCCTCTGGCAGACACCTCTCTCCGCACTCCACCCATGGATCTTGATCTTTAACATCAAGACAAAAGCTGATTTTCCTAGAAGACTTACGTGTTCACCTGCTTCTCACCTGGGGGCAAACGCAATCTCAAAAGAGACTCACACCAGGACCTGCAGGCAGTTCTCTGTTCTCCACTAATGTTTCCATGTTTGCTTGGAGAATGTCACTGGAAAATGTTATACTCTGATAAGATTTTGTGCCTTATTATTGAAGTGTTACATATTAAACTGACCTACAATGGAGAAGGCGAGAAACCTTTTCCCTCACCTGGACCAAGATTAGATTTCTGACAATATCATTCTAGTGCAGAAACTGTTTTGTATGAAACTCTACATGGAGTCTGGTGAGTCATAGACTTTCATAGATCTACACGGATGACAGGGATTTTGAATCACATGGTTTGTAAGCTCTTGGACCCTGTCTTATCAAGACTAAAAGTTCTGAATCTCCTCTCCATCTTTCAGGGAAGCAGGTATGTGGGGGTGGTGGTGATGGAAAAGACCTGGTTTGGAATAATAGCTGACTTTAGTTATGCATTTCATGTGTTTTCAAAACCTAAGTCCCCATATGTGTGTTTTCATAAAATCTCAGAGTATCACTCTGAATGGATGAAGTGTTTCTTCCTTCTTTGTAAGTAAGCAAGGTCTTCAGTAATTTCTTTCATCAAAGTTTTATACTTCTCAGTGTACAATGTTTTCTGCTATCTTATAGATTTACTAAATTTTTTGTTCTAACAAATGTTTTTTGAGTGGCATCTTTAGAACGTTTTTTTCCTTTTTTTTACATCTAAGATAATTTCATCTGTTAAGATAGCTCACTTTACTTATTCCTTTTGATTTAGATCTTTTTTCTTTTCTTTTTCAATTTCTTGCCTTGGAAAAGGCTTCCAGTACTATGCTGAATAGAATAGGCAAGAGTGGGTACAGGGGTCCATCTATACTTACACTCATAGCAACACAATTTGTAATAGCTAGATTTCGAAAAAAGCTTACACGTCCATCAGCAGGTGGATAAGAGGAATGTGGTGTTTATACACAATGGGGTACTACACTGCCATAAAGAAAGTAAACTTGAGGCATTTGTTGGTAATAGACACAACATGACAACATAATGTTAAATGAAGTAACTCAGACACACAAGCTCACATATCACATGGTGTCTCTTCTATGAAAAACCACACACGCAGACACACATGCAAATAAAGTACAAATAAAAGAGATAAACAGGGAGAAGTTCAAATACTTCTCCAAATTACATATTCTGTTTTAAAATACCTAAACACATTTGCTAATTTGTTGTATTTATACTCCTATCACAGTTTGTTGAAAAGAAAGTTATCTGTTTGCTTCTTTTGTGCAAGAATCTTTTCAGTTTATGTCTTATACTAATCACTTTTAAGATAAGAAAACACAGCATATTGACTATTCTTATTCTCTTATTATTTGGTTATGAAATTTTGCTTTCTTTTTTTATTAAAAAAAGAATAAGTATCTTGCCTTTTTCTGGAAATCAGAGATAGATCATTTTTTTCCACCAGTGAGTATGATGTTTGCTGTGGGCTTTACATCCATAACCTTTATTATGTTAAGGCAAATTTTCTCTACACCTAGTGTTTAAGAGTTTTAATATTTTTCATGAAGTAATTTTGAACTATTTTGTCAAATATTTTCTCTTCCTCTTTGGAGATGATGATGAGATTTTTATCCTTCATTCTGTTAATGTGATTTACCATGATAATTGGTTGGCGTCTGTCAAAGCATGTCTATATCACGGGGCTACAACCCACTTGGCCATGGCAAATGATTCTTTAATTACTTTTGAATTTTGTTGGTATTTTACTGAGGATTCTTGAATTTATGTTCATCAAGGAAGCTGGTCTGTAATTTCTTTGTCTTTGGTATCATAACAATGTCAGCCTCATAAAATGTTTGAAAGCACTACCTTTCCAATTTTTTAAGGCATCTGAGAAGCACTGGTGTTAGCACCTTTAAATTTTCACTAGAACCCACCAGTGAAGATCTTTGGTAGTGGGCTTTTTTGTGGGCAAAGTTTTCAATTACCAACTTAATCTCCTTACTTGTTGTTTTTTCAGATTTTCTAGAAAGACTTTTCTTTCTACTTCCACCAGTTATCTTCTGTTCTCTAATCAACCAACCACAGCATGGACAAGGTAGAATTTGAATCCATGGGATCAATAATAGTGTTCATGCCCACAGAGATATGAAGTCTATTATTTCTCATTTGCTTTTTTTCCCCCTAAAGTAAAAAGACAGAGTCTCATTATTGCCATAGATGATGTTGCCTTCAGGTAAGAGTTTAGATATATATTTATTTAAAGGGCAAAATAGGAATGATGTATAAGAAGATTGGAATAATCTTTACATGATGCCACAGCCCAAAGCTCAAAGGAACAGTGAATTGGAGACTCTCACAACTTACATTTCTGACGGAGGAGGGTAAACGGGAAGGTAGGGGGAAAGCGGCAATCCTGCATCCAGGTTCTGGTTCTTTCTTAATCTTGGTTTACTCTTATTTTTTTTTTTTTTTTGGCCTGTTAATGTGGAAGGCAGAATAATGGCTTCCTCAGGGTGCCTACATCTTAATCCCTGAAAACTGTGAATGCATTACTCTTACAGTTTAGATAAAAGTGTCTCCCAAACGTCGTCTGTATTTGGTGGGTGAGCAGACCGTGAGGGCACTGCCCTCATCAATGGATGTGCCCACCCATGAGTTCTGCAGCAGACTGTGCTGTTAGGAAGGAGGGCCTGGTTGGAGGTGGTCGCCTGCGAGGGTGCATTTTTGTGCCTGGCTCCTCCTTCTTCACCCAGCTTCCTGGCCACCATGATGTGAGCGGCCTTCCACCCCCAGACCCTTCATTTTACCATGGAGCTCATGGATCAGAGACTGAGCTCCTCTGAAACTGTGAGCTAAAATAAATTTCTCTGCCTTAAAGTTGCAAGTGTTCTGTGGTTTGCCCCAGTGATGGGAAAGCGACTAAGATGGTTACTTTGCATCACAAAGGGACTTTGTAGAAGTGACTAAACAAAGAATCTTAAAGTGGAGAAATTATTCGGGATTATATGAGTGGTCCCAGTGCAATCACAACAGCCCCTATAACAGGAACACGAGAATCAGAGACAGAGAGGATATGTAATGAAGGTACTGGTGGGGGCAGCTTCAAAGATGCTGCACTTTCAGCTTTGAAGACAGTAAGAGTAGGAAGTGGCCATAAACCAAGGGATGCAGACAGACTTTAGAAGCTGGAGAGGCAAGAAACAGATTGCAGCTGTATAGCCCCTGGAAGAAGTAGTCTCCCCAGGCCTTGATGTCTCTTAGTAAAGGCTGCTATTCTAGAGAAACACATACAGGATGACTTATAAACACCAGAATTCTATTTCTCGTAGTCTTGGAGGTTGAAAGTTTGAGACCTAAGGACTGACATGCTCTTGTTCTGGCAAGGATTCTCTCTGAGGTGACATCCCTGTCCTTGTATTCTTTCATGGAAGGAAGAGGGCTAGGGAACCCTTGGAAGTCTCTTTTCTAAGGGTATTGATCTTATTCATGGGAGTGGTCATCATGATGTAGTCATCTCCCAATCCTCCCTTCCTAGTGCCATCACTCTGGGGTTTAAGATTTTAATTTATAAATTTTCGGGAGAAAACAAAATTTTAGTCTATAACACTCAGTAAACCCTATTTCAGACTCTGACTCTAAACTCACAAATAATAAACTTCTGTGTTCTAAGTCAGTAAGTTTACTGCTTGCTTTTACAATGTAATAAGAAATTAATATGGGCACTAATACTTCCAGTCACATGAATTTCACTAAAGCATGATAATACTGAGAGGAACAAGAGTAATAACAGTAAGGACCGCTGTCTTCCTGTGTCTCTAGACATTATCCCAAGCATTTTGCAGACATTTTCATCCTAATCCCCAGGAGGTTTGCAGTGTTTTTCTCATCCAGTTTGACAACGAAGGAAGTGGGACTCACAAAGGTGAAGTAACGTGCTGAGGATGTGCAGGCGGCAATACAGGTTCAGCTGGTTGTCATGCTGCCACTTCAGAGGAGACAAAGGAAGCCACCACCAAAACCTCAACAAACACCGCTAACTCAGAATTTGTGAGCCATGCACAGACTGACTGTATCCCTCAGGTATGTAGTTTAGAATCTCAGGTCTATCAGAAATACAATTTCTTTTCTAGTAACTTTTCTGTCTCTCCTGAGCCCCTCTTTCCACCCATGGCAAGCATGTAATCTTAGTAAATATTCAGATACCCTCATTTTTCTTTGGTTCTATTTATATGAATTCTGGAGAAATATGCAGGACCAAGTCTTTGGGGAGGGGGTATCTGTTCTTTATGATGTCAAATTCATTCTGGCATCAGCTGGGAAGCCCTTGTTTGCGCCTGGTCTCTGCCTGAGAGGCCATTGCTGAGTGACCCCTGCCAGGTGCTTAGGGTCTGACTTTCTGGTGGGTAAATCTGTAGCTCTTCATGTGCACAACAGATTTTCTAGTTTTCTTCCATCACGCGTGGAAACCAGAGATCTAGGTGGTGTTGTCTACAAGTGACATGATTTGCCTGCTGCTACTCTCAGCTGTGCAATCATTATCCATACTTCCTCTAGTCCAGCTTCTCAGATATGCCCTACAACTACGCCGTTCTGGAGCTCGTCCCTGGATCATGGCATAAAGGCAGATATTACCAACTCTTTCAGGGGTTCCCTAATTCCCTGTGTGAGGATTTATGGAGTTCTATTCTCAGAATCCAAAGGTACCTACTTCTACCTCTCCAAGTTCCATAATCAAAATCCTTTTCCCAGTGAGACAAGGGAAGTAAAGGAGGTAATTTGATGTAATATGCAAATTTCCAAATCTCTCTCATTATCTTGTTTAAGTGTCTCTTAGAGAATTTGTTATTCAAATGCAAAAAGTCAGGTGAATACTTTTTTCTGTCATGTCTGATCCTCCTGGAAACAGCAGACACTATTTCCGAAATGTGGGGCCGAATCACGGGATAAAATTTAACTCATGGGTCATATTTCAAACGTATTACTCCAGTTTGTGTGCCACATTTTAAACACTGGGTATAGTGTAAGGTACAGTTTATAGATATATACAGGTTCAGAGATATAAACAAGGGAACTCATACATGAGACTGAGTCTTATTCCTTGCTTGCTCTTTTTGTGTTGTTACTTTCCAGCCCTCAGTAACTCATTCATGGAGAGTATGGTTATGTCTTAGTCCATTTTCTGATGCTATAGCAGAATGCAACAGACTGGCTACTTTGTAAACCGTAGCAATTAACTCACTCATGATTTTGGAAGCTGAGAAGCTCAACACTGGCGGTGCATCTGCTGAGAGTCATCTTGCTGCATGATGATGAGGTGGAAGGCAAGCTGGCACACACAAGTGGGAAAGAGAGCCAGAGGTGGAGAACACATGCAAGAGAGAGCCCATTCTGAAGCAAAGCCATTCCTGAGATAACCAATCCATTCTCCAGACAGCAGCATTTATCCACTCATAAGGGTTCCACCTTCATAACCTAATCACCCTCCTAAGAGTCCCACCTCCCCCTCCCATGGCAATGGAAATTAAATTTCAACATGGTTTAGGAGGGGACAGTCAAACCACAGCAGATCGCCTGCAGGAATGATACTGTATCCAAGCCTGTTGGTTTGTTCTTGTGCTGTCAAACACATCCATCTATAGCAGGACTATGACAACGCATCCTATCAAACCATCAACCACATTCAATCAGTCCCACCTTCTTGCAACATTTTGAATACTTCTTTATTTCTTTTAAGTCATTTCTCTTCATTCCCTCAATTCTTAGTACCACAGAGTGTTGAGACTCAGTGTAGGCCACCTTCTCATTTTATATTCCCTCCCTAGAAGATTTCATTGAGGCTTTGTGGGTTTAAATATCACGTCAATACGTCTCAGTGTGTATCTCCAACTTGAGTCTTCCCACTGTTGAGTCATATATCCAGATTTCCACTTGAGGTCTTCTGCTGGATGTACAGAATGTTTCTCAAATTGAACATATCCTACATTAATCCTTATTTTCCCAGTAGCGTCTACTACTGGGAAATTACACCATCATTCATATACTCATGCAACCCAAAATCTTTGTTCTTGCCTTCTTTTCCTTATAACCAACACATCTGTCAGTAACTCCTCTCAGCTCCACCTCCAAATCACAGCAATGGGGTCATTTCTTATGACATCCACCAACCTGGTCCAAACTACATTATGACTACATCTGAATTACACAACACCTTCCTGACAGATCTCCACAGTTCTCCTATTCTTTCTCTAAATGAATGTGAGCACCAAAGGGGTAGAAATGGGGGTTTCCCCTTTTGAATCCCTAATGTCTAGAAGAGTGCTGAAGTGTATTAAGAACTCAACAACTTTTCATAAATGCATGAATGGATCTTTTATGTAACCTATCACTTTAAAGCTTTTTTTGTAAAAATTAGTGGAAGTAAGATGATAGTTTTATCTTTTAAGCTGATGCCCAGAGACTCAGCGCTGTTTGTGTGTTTGGAGGCCAAAAGCGACAAGTTGAGCTTCTGGTCCTGCATGTGGGAGGATGAAACAGAGTAAGTTGTGGTGAAAGGATTATTAAAAAGACTAATTTATGTTGTGACCTTGTGCATGATTATATTAGGAAAACTGAGCTCAGGACATGCTCTGCAGAAAGCACTGCAGTTGGAAGCAAACCTAGATCTTCCTCAGTTTATTGCTGTCTTAAGGGACAGCACAGTGTGCGTGACTAAAAATACACCGTTCCCTGGAAAACTGTTGTCATCATAAAACAGTGTTTAAGAACACAGGTGCCACATCTTATTTTTAGCTCTTGGTTTTGGATGAGGGAAGAAACAAGAGATTTATGTGCCTGTCAAACAAGGACAAGATAAAGCATATTCTCCTGGAGTCTCATATATTTTTCTCATATAATTTTGGTTGTATATTTTGTCCATGGTGCTAGTGTTATATCCTTTTCTTGATGTCTGTCTCCACACTCTGCTTCAATTCGTACATTAATTACTAGGAGACAAAGATGTCATTGTTATGGATAAGACTTAATCAAATTTACAAGAGAAGGAGAACATTTTGTATGTTGGAGACTTTTTATACAATCAATTCTCAGAACATAAACCATTTATAACAGACACAGCGATATTCTTTCTACACAAGTGAAGTTATTGTGCACACACTTGCACCTTGTAAGACTCTGCAGTTCACAAGCAATGACCCACACCATTCATTACCAACCATTCCCAGTGATTCAGTGTCAGTCAGAGTGGATTAGTATCTGGACTCTCAGCAGCTAAATGTTTGATTTGCATTGTTCCTGAGATTTCAAGAGCTGTGAGAAATCTCAGTACTCAAAGGATAAATTGGGGTAGGAATTTATGTGTTTGTTGCTATGGTAATTTATATCAGTGCCATTTTAATAATGCCATCAGATTTGGCAGTCTGTAACAAGGTGGACCCTACATACATTTAACAGCAGATCATTTATGACAACCTGAAAATCTATTTAAAATACAACAAAAAGAAAAAAAAGCAAATACAAATGATTTCAGCCTAAGAAATGCATGTCTTTGGACTATGAGAGCAGACATTCCCTGAAAATGACTTTATGATCATCTGTAAAGGAAATATCTTTGCATCCAGACCAGACACCCACCCCACCTACTTTCAAGCAGACAAAGGAAAATATATTTGGTAACTGTTAGGATATGTGGGACAAAGGACTTTTTTGAAGGCCTCAGTGATGTGTTTATTATCTACATGATGACACATAATAGTATTTAAAGATGTGATCGCAATTGGCTAAATTGAAAATGATGTTAGTCATGTGATTAAATTTTTTGTATTCCTGTGTATTATTTTTCATTTTTGAAATGCAAATGCATTTTGTTAAGAGAACCATATCAGTAGTCTTCTTTGGTGTGTCACTTTTCACAAGGATAAATGGCACAGTTTATGTTTGCCATTATTCCACCTGTATCCTATAGCTGTTCATATTTTCTTGGGTCAAAGGGAGATATGTTTATATACCCAAGGAAAGATTTGGTCTGTGCAGGTGGTAATAAATTTTAGTCAAGAGAATTGCTAGTCCTGTAGCCAGTCATGAACTTGTTTCCCCAAGACACAAGTTAACACCCAGGGATGTATAACAGATTATCTGAAGGATCCCTCATGAGAGAATCATATGTATTTTGTGTTCCTGGGGGAGGGGAGCTCAGATTTTGTTGAAATAATGAGGCAATACAGAAACTCCATAGACACAAATCTGCGAGAATTGGATTTCTCTCTCAATGTCTTCCACACTATTTAATCCTTCAACTCTACCGCCCACAAATCTCTGCTCTGTGTTAGAGACAGTTTTCTGAGCACTTTCATCTTTTTAGAGCCTGAGAACTTGGATTCACTGAGCAACCCTTGTCTCCCAGAAACTTAGCCCAAGTCCTCTTTGTGCATTTTGGAGCTCATGAATTTGGATTCTGAACCTCCTGAGATCTTAAGGAGTAATTTAATTGGGCATAATATCTTTTTAAAATTAACTTAGTTTTATTATTAAATGTTAATTGAACATCTTTTCTTTGGGCGATATTGTGAACAGATATGACAGGAGAACGATAAATACTTGTCATCTTGCCTTAAACTCTTGAACAAGTCAGTATTTCCATACTCATCATATTACTTAAATTTCTGGGATGTAAGAGAAGCCTATTATCAGCCCAATAATTCTTTTGTTCTCCTCTCATTAGGTGGAATAAGCACAAAATTAGAACACATTTCTAGAAGTTTCTGACCAACTTCTTTCCTGTAAATGACACATGTTCAGATGACTGGCCAGCAGCCATACTGTGGGTAAATAAGGATAGAATTCTATAGTTGAGTCTTTAAGTAACCAAATCTCCATGACGTGGTTTTAAATTCAACTTACTGTGTATCATACTTTATATTAATCAAGACCCTGTATAGTCAGAAACACAGGCAGGGTGTTGTGTACTAGCAATGCACTATTTTTAATTATCCCACTCGTCTCTCTGGCCTGGCTCTCCTCAGGGTCTTTGCCTCATGCTTTGCTGAGTGGGTGGCAGAGGTACGGATGCCAAATCAAAGGTAAGATGATCAGATCAGTGGGAACATTTAGGTCAGAGCGGGACTTACTAGAATCTCCTTCCTAGGAATCTGGATGTGGGACACAGATTTTCTATTCATGCTCTTGGAGATGCAAGGAGAAGCATCTGTGGTAAAGTCAGGCTGAGGTAGTCATCTTGGAGCCTTATGTGATGGTACTAGTAAAAGTGGATCTGCATGGTAAGAAAAGGAGACCCAATCAGAGAGAAGCAGAGGAGAGATTATGAGATGACAGAAACACGAATGCATAGAGTTGTCACTTGCTGAATCCAGGATCTTGTGAAACCCACTTGCATTTTAATTTTTAGAGCACATGCTATATTCTTGTCTTCCTAACAGACTCCATTTGCCTCAGCTAGCCAGGCAAGTTTTGTTCCTTACAAACAAAATCCCTTGGCAAGTCAAATGAATTTCTAAGGAAGTCTCTTCAGTTCGTGCCTTTTCTTCTCAGTGGGCAGTAAATGAACTCTTATGGATTTTTTTCTGCAGGTGATGAATCTCAAGGTGTTGGTCTGTCTGCTTTGAAATCTATGGTATCCTGGTTTTAGAGATCCTCAATATGGAAGGATGCCACTTGGTTGATTGTAGCTGGCAGGGCGTTTTAATTAATATGTTGAGCTGATCCTCAGGTGATCCATCTTCCTTTATACTCATGTATACATGTGTGGCTTACGTTCCTGTGGTCCCTCTCAAATCTCATGTAATCATGGACATGGCTGAGTCTAGCATTCATGACTGGTTTGTTGTCTGGCGCTGGGATTGCTTGTGTGAGTGCTGCACCTGCCCAGGGGTGGGGCTGACATACAGTGTAAGGGTGGGGAAGAAGGCGTGCTTTCTCTCTCTTGCCCAGTTCCTGTTTTGCTGTCTGTGGCGACCATGAACAGATGGCCATCAACCATGCCACCCTGCCTTGCAGCCAGCTGAGTATGGACTGAAATCCCCAAGAACTGTAAAAAATAAACCTTTCCTTCTTTCATTTTGGGTGTCAGGTGTTTTGTCTCAACAATGGGAGAAAAGTAACTAAGACAACTCATGAATATGTTTACTCACTGGAAAAAAGCACATACATTCATAAAACACAAAAGCCTGCTTCATGCTTATGGGCTAATCATGAAAAAAATCACATACAATGAATTATCTTATTGATATTGTTTTATCCATATTTGGTATTCATTTAATGATATACTTCATTATTACATACTCAATTACATAATAGAGCACTTTTCACTGAGATTATGGATGCTGGAATCAGAGTACACAGTTTTAGTTTATGTCTTTCTCAGTCACTTTACGATCTGGGCAGGGTAAGTCACTTCGCCCATATCTTAGCATCCTAATCTGTAAAATGGGACAGTAAGCTACCTCCTAGTTTTGTTGCTGTTCATTTACACTCAGATGAGTTATTATGTTTAAAGCACACCAAGTGCTACCTTACATATGGCGTTCTGCAATTATAAACGATTATTGGAATTATTATGTTAAACAAAAGTCAGAAGTCAGTGGTGCATTTTGCCCATCATCGTGATTTTTAAAAATTGCACTTTAAAAATATCCACGGACTTTCATACTAACTCAAAGTAGCCCCAAACATCATTACTATTGTTGGATATAAAGATTAAAGCCTATATGATAGTTAAAGATATGAAAGTTCAGAGAGAGATATGAAAGAATGGCTCAAGGCTATACAGATAGTAAATACCAAAGATCTGCAAGGTATTGTTCATTTCCTAATGAAATGCCAAGTTTGCTGCACCACACATGTATACAAGGATGTCAATTTTGTTTCTTAATGATTATAAAAATGGAAAGAGATTATTATTTGAGGATTTTTATTAACTTTAATCAGCAGAATGCTCACTGTGTGTTCTTGTGAACTGAAAATTAATCAGGCAGAAAAGTCTTCTGTTTTTTAGTCCTTAATGAAGCAAAGTTTGTATTAGATGAGTCCACATCTTGTAGTAGGAGGCAGAGGGTAATTTATCATAATTTGTGCACTGTCTCTGACATGCATGATCATTTTGAGGATCCTGTTTTTCACTCACAGATCAGCAGATAATAATGAAGAAAGGGACAGAGATGAAGTCACTGTGTCCTGACCCCTTTGTTGGACAATTTCTCTTCTCATCAAGTCACCATACATCATTTACATATTTTACAAGTGTTCCTCTTCTGAAAGTGGAATTAATGGCTCTGGTCAGTCAAGGCATCCTCCAACACGCTTGCGAAGCTCACATCTACATAACACTGGAAGGGAGTTACCTGCCCAGTTGCCTGCTCCTGGTTCATAAACCGTCTGAGTTCCTGTTGGTAGGATAAGGAATCCAGATTTGGAAGAAGCAGAGATTTAATTTTTAAAAATTTCAGTAAGTACTGGATACCCATCTTAGCATCATGCTGTATTTTCCAGCAAGAAGATGAGAATTCTTTCAACAAATACCTATCAAGAGAAAAAGAGCAGCAGTAGCTCAGAAAGAAGTCAGCGACATTTTACCTGAAACTAGGGGCCAGCGATATGATCCCGGAGCCTCACATTTCCCTCTAGAGTTGGGAAAACAGTTGAGAAGCTCTTGATGTAGCGAGAGCCATAAATCCCGCTTGTCTTGTCCGCCCCAATAAACCAGTGAAATGCGAAGCAACTTGTGTTAGTTCACCATTCCAGCAGCGACTTCTGCTCACAAAGGTGCTCTCTTGGCTGGATTTCCGGTGAGTTTCCAAGGACACGTCCTTGAATGCACATGCGGGCTCCTCTTATGACGCACATGCTGGGGGGTTCTGTGCTAATCAGAGCAGGTGCTGGGAAGGGTCCAGCTCCTCAACAGAGAGGAAAGGAAGCGGCCGCTGGCTCCCAAGCCTCTTCTCAGCAGGGCCCTGGAGAGATGAGGCTCCTCCCTCACGGCCATCCCGGACCTCGCATGCGCCCAAGGGGCCCAGGCGAGTCTCCATCAGCACAGGAATGTCTCCAGGACCACACGACAGGTGTCCCTCGGCGACCCCACCCGACACCCCGTGGTCCACACGACCATGTTCGAGTCCACACCATTACACGAGGGTCCACCCAGTCGCCTCCCCGGGCCTGGTCTCTTCTCCCAGAGACATCAGATGCCCCACATCCACGTCCGCAGGTCCTCTCTCCACCCCACTATGGTCTCTGTCTGAATTTGCTCTGAGTCGCCCCAGATCCTGAGGTGGCGTCGCAAAATTTGGGGTGCCAGTCCAGGACACAGTACACGAGGGCAACTACCACGTGCAAACACCGTCCAGCTTCCGCCAGCCCTCCAGAGCTCGCAAGAGGAGGAGGCAATCCTGCGCAGGCGCAGGTGGACAATGGGCGGAGTCAGGGTTCTGAAAAGGGCGGGAAACTGGAAACTGCGCAAGCGCAGAGTGGAGGACGGATGGGGCCTGGAGAGGTCTAGGCGAACCCCTTGCGCAGGCACAGAGCAAAAGTTGAATTGGGGGTGGCAGGGTGCCGATCTAGAACCTTAGAGGTGTGGCTAGGAAGGCTCAGGAGAGCGCTTACAAAATTCCTTCGACTATTTTTATAGCTATTGGCCTTCTGAAACATCACATTTCTGGGAACAAAAGGTTCCCTGTAGAAAGCTCACCGTATGGCCATAGTAGCAGGCCACTGCAGGCAGCCAAGGGTTAACTCTGTCCCCTGACTTTATCTGCAGAAGAAACAGACGTCCTGTCTTTATCACCGAAGTGGTTTTGCAGTTTGGAGGGAGGGGCCTGGAAAAATGAGGCTCCTCACTCCGGCCCACCCTCCACCTCCACCTGGGCCCTCCGGAGTTCTGGACCTGGGAGAGGCGCTGTCTTCGTCAGGGTTGCATTGCAAGGAGCTGGTTTCTCCGGGTCCTGGGCAAGACACCCCTAATTCACAACGCTGGCAGACGGCCTACCTATTCTGCAGAAGGATGCTCGTGCATTTCAAGGAGAAGAGAAAGTACTTAGAAGGTTATAAGGTTTCTTAACTAAATGCTTTAATGGAAAGAAAGGAAGAGAAGGCGGTTCCCTCATTTTCAATAGGGAGGATTAAGTCTCTCAGTTTTAGTTTGTTTTGTCTGTCCTAGGGACAACAGACAATAAACTGGAAGAACAGTCCCCCGCCCCCGTTATAAATCCATTTTAAATACTGTTTGGTACAATTTAACTTTTAATTTGAATGCAGACACCCAAGCTTCACCCAATTCTCATTGTTGAAGAAAACAATTTCACACCTAAATCTTCCTCATTTGACTCTTTTTAAGTATTTTCAGACTCTGTTCTAGGGGCCAAGGTAAGGTTAAGAAATTTCAGCAATGGAAGCTCTGGGGAGCGCACAGTCTTGGTCAGACATGGTTGAGAATGTGAACGATATTTGCAAGTTTAAGTCACACATTGAACATGTAAACAGAAACAAGCAAAATAAATTTTAGTAATATATTTTATTTAGCCTATATATCCAAGATGTTTGCATTTCAATATGTAATAGTGCAAAATTATTCAACCTATTTCAAATTATGGTTTTTCTTTTTCTCACTAACTCTTGGAGATCCAGGGTGTGTTTATACTTCTACTGCATCTCTGCTTGCACTGGACCCATCTCAAGTGCTCAAGTAACCTCACCGGCTGATGGTGACCATAATATGTACAACGATATTCC
Organism: Dasyprocta punctata; assembly: GCA_004363535.1. NCBI lineage: Eukaryota > Metazoa > Chordata > Mammalia > Rodentia > Dasyproctidae > Dasyprocta > Dasyprocta punctata. The sequence continues at coordinate 15,617 of RJWM01040075.1, forward strand.
AGAATGTGAGGCAGACGACAAACTAGAAAACAAAGAAATGCTGTTTTGATTTCAGCTTGGGGTAAGTGTTAAGTAGTAAATCATGAGTGATCTCC
>RJWM01040076.1:0-15734 GCA_004363535.1 Dasyprocta punctata
GACGATGTCCAAACCAAAGGCAAAGCCTGGAGCTCCTCCAAGGAATGGAATGGAATTGTCCTTCCTCCTTCTCTTTATACCATCTTGGTGATGACCCACCGTAGGGTGGGTCTTCTACACCCTAGGGTGTAGAATTCCTAAGCTCTTTTAGTTAGGCCTCTAAATGTTTCAAGTTGACATAATCAATCAACCACTACAAGCAGGTAACCAGATAAGGAAAAACTGGTTAATGACAGCTGCCCACCTGGTTTGGGAGAATCCAGGTGACTTGCCAGGGCAAGTTACAAAATGGATAACCTACACAGGCTTAGTATCTGCACTATGAGAAATGGACATATGACAAATGATGTAGTATTGTAGCCCTGATGCGAAGCTGCTTACGGCATGCATGAAGGACTTGATGTTGGCAAGATGGCCAGCTGGCACATTCAGAACTGTGGCAGCCCTCCTAGTCCCCTTCACAGATCACCCCATCCACAACACCCAGCTGGGGGATGTGGAAATAAAGCACCAAGGTAAGGTGAGACCTGTAAAAACAGTATTGCCAAAAGAGAAAAAGCAGATAGCCCCCAGCTGAGCAGGGCTAACCCCCCATGGACAGGCTATGGGACCACTGGTCAGTATGTCCAGATTTGGATGGACCTGTTAGCTGCCAGCTCAGCTGCAGATAAGATAGACAGGCAGCCCTTACATGCATTACTGACTCTGACAGCAGTTGTACCCCTGAGCAGCAATATCAGCCGATGGACCAGAAGGTAAAGCAGTCCAGGTGAAGCAGGAAGACATGACACTGGCACCCTTTTATACAGATTAGGAAGCAGGCTGAGGTACCCAGTTAATGGGGACCCCAAGAGACCAGAGGCCATATGTGGAACTATTTACTGGTCCTAAAGGAATATATGGTGTGTACTAGCGTTTATAGACACTGGAACAGAATCAGTGCTAATACATGGCAACCCAGACCACTTCACAGGACCTATTAGAAGGGCATGTATAGAAGTGTATTAGGTCACTATATTACAACTCAGAAAGTCAGGTGACATTGGGTATCAGGTGCTTGGCTCCATGCCCTTATGATGTACATGTTTTCCTGGTTGCTGAATACATATAGTGGGGTGGACATACTGACTGGTACTTGGCTCAACATCATGCATGGAGAATTCTGCTTGAGAATCCATTTGGTAAAAACTATAGTCCAAGGACATCCACACTATGTGTACCGCTGACTCTCTCACAGGCTACACAGGTAGCAGCTACCTAGGAGCTATGAGGAAATAGGGTAAACCATTTTGTAATTGGAAGAGGTAGGGGTGTGTTGTAGTCAGGGTTTGCAAGGGAAAAAATTTATAACAGGACATAAAATTTATAAGATTATTTTATAATAGTCACCCAAAGAGTCAAATACAAAAGAGTGCAAGAAATCTGTCCACATACTAAAGACCCAAAGAATCCAGCTTGGGTCTGAATCCCATGGCAATGTCCTGCATGAGTCCAACTAAAATCTAGAGCCCATGACAATGACTGCCATGAGTCCAACTGGAGGCCTAGAGCCCACGACAATGACACTTCCAAGTATGTTTCATGGATCTGCACTGGTAAGACTCAAAGGTCAGTGGTGTGAGTGAGATAAAGAATCTGTGCTAGCAGGCTGAAGAATCTGCACTGGAGACAGGAAACAACACTCAAAGTAAGGACCAGAGCTCCCCTGAAAAGTATCACACCCATGCTCAGCAACATCAAGGCCCTGAGCTCCTCCAATGATGAGAACAGCTGAGTTCATTTCAAGAAAGTCAGTGCAACAAGCTTTTCCAGGAGATTCAACGGCACACCATCTTTCCCTCCAGATCCAGGCAATTATGCTCAAAGTAAGGACCAGAGCTCCCCCAGAGTGAACCGCAGCCATTCTCAGTGACAATGAGGTCCAGAGCTCCTCCAACGATAAGAACAGCTGTCAGGAAAGCCAGCATGACAAGCTCCTCCAGGAGAACCAACAGCACTACCTCTTTCTCTTCAGTTCTCCTTTTTATGTTGTTTGCAACAATCCTCAAGTGGGGGCCAGAGATATAGCTCAGTGGCACACAGCCTGTCTGGCAAGCAGAAGGCTCTGAGTTCCATTCCCAGTACAAAAAAAAAAAAAAACAGTCAGATGGGCTCTCCACATCCAGTACTATGCTGATTCAATTCAAATGGGTATTACAAGTTTACCACCAGTTGTCAATCCACCACAGGGTGATAAACCCTGTACATAGCCCATTCAACTCCCCAGTACAGCCTGCATGGAAGCCAGGTAGGACATGGGAAATGACTGTGCATTACCAGGAATTGAATAAAGTGACCCTTCCATTGCCTGTAGTGGTGCCTAATATTGCAGACTTGGATAGTCTCACCCTGATGCTGAGTCGATACCATTATGTTGTGGATTTGGCTAATGCCTTTTTTATCACTACTCTCAGGCCTGACTCTCAGGACCAATTTGCCTTCACCTGGGAGGGCAGGCAATGGACCTTCCAAGTGTTGCCACAAGGCTATTTGCACAGTCCATCTTTGTGTCATGGCCTGGTGGCCCAAGACTTGGCCACCTGGACCAAGCCACACTCTGTGTTACTATTCCATATATTTTATGATATTACATTATCTTCTGACCATCTTACAGATCTGGAAGCTGCCACACATAGTCTGAAAGAAGCTTTGCTGGCCTGGCAGTAGGCAGTTAATCAAACCAAGGACCTAGTTTGTCTGTCATATTCTTCAGTGTTATCTGGTCAGGGAAGACAAAAGTAATTTCCGATGCCATTATTGATAAAATCCAGGGATACCCTAGGCCCACAAGAGCATGCCAAATGCAGGCATATTGTGGGCTTCTTGGACTTTGGCAGATATTCATACCACACCTAGCTACCCTGCTGTGCCCTTTACACTAGATGACCTAAAGGGTGCAACATGGGACTGAACAGACGCAGCAGAGGCTGCTTCTCAGGACTCAAAGAGGGCAGTAGCACAAGTGGAAGCCCTCTGAGTCACTGACCCTACACTACCATTTACCCTAACAATGAGTGTAGATGATGTTGAGTTTGGCTGGGGCCTATTGCAAAAGAAAAGCAGAAGCACTCTATTGGATTCTGGTCATAGCTGTGGAAAGGAGCCAAAAGCCTGTATTCCCTGTTTGAGAAACAGCATCGGTCCATGTTGCTCTGCACACCTGTGAGGGGATCACAGGGAAGCAAGTACAGACCAAATACCAGATAGAGGGCTGGGTCTGCACATGGGCTTCCCATCCCAGGAGCGGAGCAGCCCAGGCCTCCACTCTCACACGTTGGGGGACATACTGGCAGCAGCAGGGCTCCTTTTTAGTCAATTCACTGGCAGCCAAACTGGCAACAGTTTTGAGACCAATGATGTCAACAGCGATACAGCACAGGAAACCACATGGGATGATGGACTACAGGTCATGACATCTAGCCCCTATGCAGAAGGGAAAGTGTTGTCTCCTGGGCACACATGTTTGCCTGTGTGCAACAACAATCACATTGCTGGGTATGTACCAAACTCCCAACCAATGAAGCCAAAGGCCTTCCACGGAGGATCAGGCTGGTGTCATTGCTCAACTGGACTGACTGGTGGCAACAAAACTGGATGGTTCTGTCTGGCATCAGCAACACCAGGCTGTCAAGGCACTGATCTGGAAGTGCATGACCACCCTACAGGAACTGGGGCCTGTTATGTACAATGGCTGGGGGTGGATGATGGGAGGCCAAGTAACATTACTGGCTGTAGCCCTGCTTTGTATTCAACAGGTCAATATGGTGGGGTGGTGCTGCACTACAGGGTAGATACCATGTAACCTGTGTAGCCATACTTACTATCTTATTTTATTTTATTTTATTTTATTTTATTTTATTTTATTTTATTTTATTTTGAGGGTCTCTCTATGTAGCCCAGGATGGCCTCAAACTGGCAGCAAAATCATCCTGCCTCAGACTCCCAAGTGCAGGGATTACAGGCATGTGCCACAACGCCCAGCTACCCTTCTCAATTCACATGAAAAGAGGTCATATTTCAGTGGAAGACTGATTAATTCCCAGGTGTATTTTAGATCAGAATTTCTGAATAGTTTCTAGATACTAAACTTTTCAAAACAATTACACCCACTAACGCATTGTCTATTTTTTTAAACTTGAAGGTACTTTCATTTTGCTGTCAATTTCCACTTCATTACACCCAGTGAGACAGTCACAGGTATTATATTACCACAGAAAAGGATTCTAAAAGACTTACACGCAAATAAAATTGTAATCACTACCTCATGAGAACCAAGAGTTCTCTTAAACCCAAATTCATGAATTTTCTACTATACTTCCTCCTAAGAACAAAGAGAATTTAAATTATGAATACTAGGGAGCCAGTCTACAAAACACCTATTTCAATGCTGCCCATCCATATATCCCAAGCACCACAGCTATAGTGAGACTCTGATTCACACACATTAGTACATAAAGCCATCTTCCCCTAAACATTCTGTTTTGTTGTTCTGTAAAACATTGTTTTACTTAAGGCATTAGGGATAAAACTCAGTGCTGTAGCACTGCACTACATCCCCAGGCTTTTTTCATTTGTTTACTTCAAGGTAGGGTCTCACTAAATTGCTAAATTGCCCACACTGGCTCTTAACAATACATAAAATAATGATGCATCTTACAATCTGGGGTATCTTGTAGCCAATTAAATGAAGTACAATATGATGATGAGTAGCTGTTTACCCTGCCACAATTTCTTCTGCACAAGAGATCCACAAAGAACACACCAAATCTTAACCTCTAATCTTAATCTTCCAAGTCATATTTCCAACCTCCTTAGATAAATTGCCACCACATCAAATTCAACATGTCCAAAACAAAAATCATCGTTTCCCCAGAAGCTGCTACTCTACATTTTCTATTCCAGCCTACAAAAATATAATGAAAAATTTGATTCCATGTCTTTTCTGTCCCTCAGATGGAGTTACTATAATCTATTATATTTTTACCTCTTTTAGAAATTATCAAACTGTATCATGCTTAGTTGTGTGTATGACCATCTCCTCTTCTAGGATCTCAATTTCTTCGGGGTAAGACCTATTTCTTATATACTTTTGCCTCACCATAGTCAAATGCTTAATAAATGTTTATGGAACTGATCATATCCTGTTTCTTAATAAGTTGCAAAATACTAAAGTCTCCACAAACAAAGGAAAAAAGGACCATCCAAGAATAAAAAATATAACTTCCAAAAGAATTGCATTGCATGATCTCATTTAGTTTAATTATCATCAACTCTATGAGATACACTGAACAGATATTAAAACCTCCTTTTTTTCTTTTTTTGTCAGTACCAGGGATTGAACTCACAACCTCGTGCCTGCCAAGCAGGTGCTTAAGCCACTGAACCAAACTCCCGGCCCTATTTTTTCAAGGCAGGGTCGCACTATGTAGTTCAGGCTGGCCTTGCTCATGTTGTAGCCCAAACCAACGTTGAACTCACAACGCTCCACCTACCTCAGCCTCCTGAGTGCTGAGATTAAAGGCATGCACCACCACACCCAGCTAAAACCTCCATTTTTAAATTATGGGTTAATAGAAAAGAGACTTGCCAAAAGTTTTCAGTGATAGCAAGTGAACTGAAGAAAATCTAATTACAAATCCAGTCCTTTTAGTTTATAAGCATCTATCCTTCTATCTCTCCCATCAGCCTTATTTCTAACTTTCTATGCATAATTAGACCACAAGGCCCTATAGTTTTACCCTTTCTAACTCTCTTGCCTCATCTGGATCCATGTTTTTCCTTCCCCCTAGCACACCAACTATCTTTGCCTTCTTTCAGCTCTTCTTTCTCACCATAGTCCTTTACATATACCATTTCCTCCACCTAGAACATTTTTCTACTCTCACTTGGTGAAGTGCTTATCTTTCACATCTCACTCAGTTCAATCTTCATTTCATTAGGGATGGTTTCTTTGATCTGAACAGGCAACATCTTCTCATAATAACATGTACTCTCCTTTATAGTACATACCACAGCTGCATTATTTTTAGGTTGTAATTTTACATTAATTTGTACATTCTTCTTTGCTTAATAACTACTTCCCCCTTTTCCAAAGGGATTTTTTTCTCTCCATTATGCCTCAACTGCCTAGCACAATTTGTTGAAAGAATGAGCAAATGAAACCTTTAGTACTATCTTCAAGCTCTCTTTTGTTTTGCTGTTTCGGCTTCTTTTTGGTACTGGGGACGGAAACCAGGGCCTTCACATTGAGCTACATTCCCAGCCATTTTGTTTTTGTTTTTGTTTTGTTTTGTTTCTTTGAGACAGGGCCTCACTAATTGCTAAATTGCTGAGGCTGGCTTCAAACTTGTGATCCTCCTGCTTCAGCCTTACCATAGTCATTACAGGCATACACCACCACACCTGGCTAAATCTACTGTTTCTTAAAACCACTCTCAACCCTTCTTTTCAAGACAAAACTTCTGCATGAATACCCTACACTTTGCTCATTTTACTTCCTTCACTTCCCAAATACTCATCAACTACTATAATGTAATGCTGTTCCCATATTAATGAAACTGCTCTAGTTTTCAAATCCAGTGAGCTCTTTCTTTTTTCTTAATCCTTAATCAGTATCATTCATCTCCATTATATAATCATTCCTTCTTGAAACTATTATGACCTTCAAACACTGACACAACATTCTACATTTCCTTGCAACTCTGATCATAACTATCAACTATTCCTCTGCCCATTTCTACACATTGGAATTCTTCAGCTATAGCATTAACCCTTTTTTCTCCTCCTTTATCTTCTATTGACATTTTTTTTTAAGGATAGTAAAATCCAACAAAACATAACAATGTCAATCAGAACAAAGCAATAGAACTGGTACAGAACTTCAAAGAAAGACACTATGAAAACAATAGCTACTACAGTATATCTTGTTATTTTCAGAATAGTTGACCACTCCAACAGGTATAGTAAAATTAAACTAAAAACAAAACACAAGAAAACCAATAAAAACAATATAAAATAAAGCAAAAAAAATTAATCAGACTAAAGCAAAACAATGAGAACAATAATGGGCCTTGAAGACAGGACAGAAGAGAATCCCCCATATTTGCCTCATTGCCTACTGTCATTTTCCAAGGAGATGCTCAGGCTGCTGGCCCCAGGCCTGCAAAATCAATGAAACAATACTAGCATTTAGTTGCTTTATGTACCTTACTGTCTATCAATTTAGCCAGACCTCCGAACTAGCAGGCTGCTTATTGGGGGGGAGGGGGGAGTTTGTCCTTGATTCTGCACGGTAGGCTAAGGGGAACGCATGTTTCTCTTCCTGGAGTGCGCGCCGGTGGCGAACTTCCCGGGAAGGCAGGCCAGTTGTCTTCTGGTTAGAGCCTCTCTGACCCAGCTGGGTGGGTTCTCGAGAGGCCCATCTCCCTCTCTTCCTGGAGTCCGCACAGGTCACTATTGGCATATTTAAAGCTAATGGCTTCACTGCCAAATACCTACAGTTCCCAAATATTTATCTCTAACACAGATTGCTCTACTAAGCTAAGATCTACATTTTCAGATATCATTTTCGTGTCATTTGCAGTGAGGCTGATACTTTCAATTCAATAGTGTGTGTGTGTGTGTGTGTGTGTGTATGTCTGGGAACTGAACCAGGATCTTCACACTGAGCTACACCTCCTTCCCATTTTTATTTATTTATTTATTTTTTCTGAGACAGGATCTTACAAAATCACTAAGTAGCCCAGACTGGGTTTGAACTGCAATCCACCTACCTCAGCCTCCTAGAGTGCTGAGATTACAGGTGTGTGCTACCATGCTTGGCTAATAAATATTTTTAATGGATGTGTGAATTTTAAAAATGTGGAAATTAAGCCAATGAACGACTGTAATCCCAGCACTGAGGGAAGCTGAGGCAAGAGGATCGCAGGTTTGTGTCCTGCCAGGGTAACTTAGCAAGATCCTATCTCAAAATGAAAAATAAATAGGCTGGCCTAGGGATGGTTCAATCCCCACTAGTGAGAGAAGAAAAGAAACAAACAAAGAAAGAAAGAAAACTAAGGTCCAACAAGGTCAAGTACCATATTCAAAGGAGTGACACACTCTATGATGTGATCACAGTATGAATAAGCAAGGTGGACACCTCTCTCCTTGACAAGCAGATTTCCTTTACCCTTTTACAGATGAAGACTCTACAAATTTGGATCATAATTAGTAGAAATCATACAAAGTAAACTAGCCCTTTGATTCATCTTTGTCCTATTTTAAATTATAAAAAAGCAATTACTTTCCCACTGCCCGGCCCTTCTTGGTTGCTAGGCACATCTTACTCACTGACTGCCCTCTAACCTCTGCTCAACATCACTCACAACAGACACTACAGAAATCAATAAAGTAAACAGCTACAGGAGAAAATTAAGAACCCAGCACAATGCATGGGCCTATTGGTCCTCCACAATCCTGAATAAGTACTTGAGATCAGAAGTAGCAATAGAGGAAAAATTGGATTGTTCCTTTGGAAATCTATATATTTCTAAACAGTAAGAATCCTTCTAGTATTATGATTCTTTAGATGAAAACAGCTTAAGAGCATACATGCATACATACATACTCGCAAACTCTGTCCTGTCCTATTTTTACCATACTTTTTATCACTGTGGGGTTTACCAGCACCAAAAATGAAGCCTCATAACTATGAGCCTTCCTCACATGTTCAGTGGTTGTTTTTGGAGATTACACCTGGAAAAGAACATTTCACTATTGTTGAAGAAAAGAGAAATGAAATAAAAGTTCCTGTATGCAGGAGGATAGCATGTTTGAGCTGAGCCTGACCAACCTAGTGAGACACTATCTCAAAATAAAAAATAAAAAGGATTGGGTACATTGTCCTTGGGTTTAATCCCAGTACCACACAAATAAAAAATAAAGAAGTTCCTTTATTAAATTCAACTTAAAATGTTACCATATTGGGACTGGACATGGCAGTGCACATCTGTAATCCCAGAAATTTGGAGACTGAGGCAGGAGGATTGCTGCAAGTTTGAGACCAGCCTAGACTACATGGTGAGTTCAAGACCAGCCTGAACTACATAGTGAGACTGTCTTAAAAAAAATTTTTTTTTTTTATCATATTGTCTAGGAACTGACAAAGCACCATAATTCTTTGTGACTTTGATCAAGATTTCAGACAAGACACATAGACCATCATATAGAGTGTAGGTAGAGTTTGTTGTAAAATGATAGATCTTGGGCCGGGAGTTTGGCTCAGTGGCTTAAGCACCTGTCTGGCAGGTGCAAGGTTGTGAGTTCGATCCCTGGTGCCGCAAAAAAAAAAAAAAAAAAAGATAGATCTTCTGAACAAGAGAGAGACTATACTTTCAAGCATGAAGGTGGACAAGCACCAAGATGACAATCACACTGAATGAGCCCTCTAGGTTACATTTCTATCACTAACTTGGTCTTTTAAGAATATTCTTTCCTTCCTCAAAGTCACTGTTCTCTCACAAGGAGAATGGGCTGTGTTAACCTAGGAGGTTCTTGTTTACTATATATGTGGTATGTTTTCTGGTTAGTTTGTTCTGAGGCTTTGAGGTTTTTCTCACTTTTACCTATGGCCTGGACTTTACAAGGGCCCTGGACTTCATCTTCATGCTAAGAGGATGTTACATTTTCTTGAGCTAAAATCTGAAACCAGAAGTTGTGTGGATTTTATCTATAGTTAATGATTAAGGATGTAAAGAAAAAAGGAAAGACTACATCATTCATATCTTCTTTGTTTTCAAGCAGTTTCCAGTCATCTGTCTCCAAGGCTGCTAGTGTCTAACTTTCTGCCAAACGATATGATTACATTTTTATTCCATTTCCCTATAATCACAAAGCAACGGATCACAACAAAGTAGGAAATGCACAACTTGTTAGGTAACTTTCCTGCACAGAGCAGCTACATCTAAAGTATTATACACAAAAAGAAATAGATTTTTCTAAGACTGCTGGAAAAAGATTTCACACTTTTCTAAAACACTGAAAACTCATGAAGAGAATTTAAATTCAATCTAAATCACTCCTGCTATAATTTTTTTTTTTTTTTTTTTTTTTTTTTTTTTTTGCAGCTCCGGGGATTGAACTCGCAGGCTCGCGCCTGCCAGACAGGCACTTAAGCTGCTGAGCCAAACTCCCGGCCCTGGTTTTTTGAGGCAGGGTCGCACTATACAGCTCAGGCCGGCCTTGCGTTTAGCCCAGGCCGGCCTCGAACTCACAACGCTCTGCCTACCTCAGCCTCCCGAGTGCTGGGATTAAAGGCGTGCGCCACCTTGCCCAAACTATACTGCCACCAGATAAATACGCTAAATAAATAAACCATGCTATATTTATATAAAGATATATTGCATAACAATGAAAATCTATTAACTACTATTACATGCATCAACTGGAGGAATCGGACAAACACAATGTTTTGGATTTTTTTGTTTTTGCAGGATGTAGGGTTTTTTTTGTTTCTGTTTGTTTGTTTGTTTGTTTGATACTGGGGATCAAACTCACAACCTCGAACCTGCCAAGCAGGCACTTAGGCAACTGAGTTAAATCCCCGGCCCTATTTTTTGAGACAGGGTCTCACTATGCAGTTCAGGCTGGCCTTGAACTCACTTTGTACCCTAGACTGGTCTCGGATTCACAAGGATCCTCCTGCCTCAGCCTCCTGAGTTCTGGAATTAAAGGCATGTGCCACCATGCCTGGCTATGTTGTTTTGACACAGGATCTCACTGTGCAGTTCACGTTGGCCTTGAACACACTGTGTAGTCCAGGCCGGCCTCAAACTTGTTGCAATCCTCCTGCCTCAGCTTCTGAGTGCTCAGATTACACCATCTTGCCCAGCTGACAAACATATTAAACAGAAGAAACCAGCTTCAAAAGAACTATGTACTAAATTCCATTCATTAAAAATTCAAAAACAAGAAAAAACTCCCAGTGAATGTTGCTGTGAAACGAAAACTAATAAAAACCAATGAAATCTTTAATTAAAAAAAAACAGATAGGAGTGGGGACACATGCCTGTAATCCCAATACTGGGGGGGCTGAGGCAGGAAAATTGTCACAAGCCGAGTCCAGCTTGGGTGACATAATGATTTCAAGGTCAACCTGGACTTCGCAGGGAGACCTTGTCTCAATACAATACAAAATAAAACAGCAAAACTAATCTGTGGTGTTGGAGTCCAAAGATTACCTTGAGATGGAAGGATGAGGTAATGACTAACATGAAGGTTAAGGTGGGCTTCTGGAGTGTTGGTAATGTTCAGTTCTTGACCTGGGTGGTACCACAGGAGTTTACTTTGTGATAATTCAGTGATCTGTACACTTCAGATCTGCTTACTTTTCTGTACATATGTTAAGGCAATAAAAAAAAAAAGGGTTTTTTTCTTGTTTGCTTATTAGAGACAGGTCTCCCTCACTATGCTGCCCAAGTAAGTATCCTCCTGCCTCAACCGCTCCAGGAGCTGGGACTACAGCCATTTATTATCAAGCTCCCCAGCAATAAAAAAAAAAAAATTCAAAATATACAAATAGTAAATCTCCAGTTTTTAATAAAGATGCTCCAGGCAGGGTATGGTGGCACATGCCTGCAAACTTCAACACTCTGGGAAGCTGAGGCAAGAGGATCACCAAGTTTGACCTCTACCCGAGCAACTTAGGGACTTACTGAGACCTTGTCTCAAAATTTTAAAACAGGGCTGGGTTCAACTGAACCCTGGGTTCAACTGTCAGATTCAAAAACAAAAACAGCCAGGCATGGTGGTACACACGTTTAATCCCAGCACTCAGGAGGCTGAGGCAGGAGGATCCTTGTGAGTTCAAGACCAGCCTGGGCTACAAAGTGAGTTCAAGGCCAGCCTGAACTGCATAGTGAGATCCTCTCTCAAAAAAATAGGGCCAGGGATTTAGCTCAGTGGCCTAAGTAACTGCCCGGCAGGCACAAGGTTGTGAATTCAATCCCCAGTACCAAAAAATAAAAGTGAAAAATTAAAAAAACCGAAAATAAAAACATAAAATATAAAAAAGGGGTTGGAGATATAGCTCAATGTGAACACCCTAGGTTCAATCTCCAGTACTGCCCCCCAAAAGTAAATAAAGACAATGGATTAGAACATATGTATAGCTAAGCGTGGTGGTGTATACCTGCAATCCCAGCTATTCAGGAGGCTGAAATAGGAGGATCATGAGTTTAAGCCAAGTCTGAACAGCACAGCAATACTCCACCCAAGTTAGAAAAAGGGCCAGGCATGGTGTTGCACACCTGTAATCAGCATTCTGGGAGGCTGAGGCAGAAAGATCACAAGTTAGAACCAGCCTGGGCAACTTAGCAAGACCTCATCTCAAAAATATAAAAAGGGCTGGGGGTATAATTCAGCCCCAATGCCCTGACTTCAATCCCTGACACTGCAAAAACAAAAAGTTAGGAAAAGGCAGTGCAGTTATTTCCCCACTGTAGCAGGAATTTATTCTGCTTATCTCAAATCAGACCTAATCATCCTAAATATATTCTTTGGGTTTGTAGGATAAGAGAGAGACATTTTTAGAACCTATACAGAGTTAGGGTCACTTACCTAATATAGATCTGTATCATAAACAAGCATAGAGAAGGTACTCTACAAATATTTACTATTGATATACAGTCCAAACTTTAAACAAACTCACACAGCAAAGTCTGAAATACGTAGCACCGGTAAATAGGATTAAAACTTTAGCATATTGGCCTAAAGAGCCCAACCTATAAAAATCGCACTTTTAGAAACTGAGAAATTAGAGAATATACTACTTATAAGAAAGTTTATGATAATAAATATAGCAGAGGAAACTGGTCCTTTCCTTCTTGACTGCTGCTGGCTCAGACAAAGGCACAGTCAACTTCCTGCTGCCATGGTTAAGTGAAAGCAACTCTGCTTCTAAGTACAGGAACTACTAGCACCATGACATCATGGAAAAGAGTTACCTGAGGTAGATGGCAATAATGTTTGGGGGAGGGGTGTTAGAGATGAGAAGTACTTAACCAATATCCTTACGTCTGGAAACTCTTAAAATCATTAACCACTCCTACTTGCCACACTAGCTGCAAAACAAAATATCTCTTAGAGCTCTATGGACCTGCAATCATGTCCTGAATGGCCTACAAATACTTGAGCCATCAAAGTTCAACACCTAAGAGTTTCCCAGTAGTACCCTTTAAGTTAATTGGATGGCTGATTAGTGATAATAAATCATGCTAAACTTTTTTTAAGGGTAAGTTACAACACAGATAAATTTGGTATAGTTATGGTCACTATTAACAATGTTTTGTTTCATTTTAAAATGCAAGTGGGAGGGTGAGGCAGAAGGATAACACTTTCCAAACTGGCCTGGGCAATTTAGTGACTTAACTAGAACTTTTCTCAAAATAAAAAATAAAAAATAAATGTGGGGAGGAATACAGTTCAGTGGAAGGTTCTGGTTCAAACTCAATTACCACCAAAAAAAAAAAAAAAAAAAAAAAAAAAAAAAAAAAAAAAAAAAAAAAGACCAGTAATGAGCCAGGCATGGTGACACAGGCCTGTAATCCCAGGACTCAGGGAGGCTAGGGCAGGAGGATCATAAATTTAAACCTGGCTCAGACAATTTAGTGCCTTAGCAAGACCCTGTCTCAAAAAAGGGGAGGGGATATAATGTAGTTCAGGGCAAAGGCCCTGGGTTCAATTCTCAGTATCACAAAAAGGAAAAAAAAAAAAAGAAAAATCACAGGTCAAGTTTGTAAAAGTAGAGTTTTAGGCATAATATATGACCTGATCTGCTAGGGAAGAACCCGCTTTAAGATACTTAAGTAAGTGTCTCAAAGAGAAACACTGAGGCATCTGGCTTTGCTAATAGATCCAATGATCAAACCACACAGTTCAAGTATAATGCTAAGTAAAAATCACTAAACATAATAAAAACCACCTTTAAGAATGTTCACTGTAGCCGGGCGTGGTGGCGCACGCCTTTAATCCCAGCACTCGGGAGGCTGAGGTAGGCGGAGCGTTGTGAGTTCAAGGCCCGCCTGGGCTACAACGGGAGCGGGAGCGCAAGGCCGGCCTGAGCTGTATAGTGCGACCCTGCCTCAAAAAACCAGGGCTGGGAGTTTGGCTCAGCAGCTTAAGTGCCTGTCTGGCAGGCGCGAGCCTGCGAGTTCAATCCCCGGAGCCGCAAACAAAAAAAAAAAAAAAAAAAAGAATGTTCACTGTAGCATTGTTTATTAAAAACAATCGTAACTATTCATCAATATGACACAGCTTAAATAGTCACACAAGCTAACAGAAAAATATACAATTAAATTTCATTGTAATCCCAGAACTCTGGGAGGCTTATGCAGGAAAATCCCAAGTTTGAGCCAGCCTCATGACCCTGTTTCCAAAAAAAAAAGTTTTAAAGCATTGGGTATTGGTCAGGCATGGTGACGCATGCTTGTAATTCCACCACTGGGAGGCAGAGGCAGGAGGACTGCTGTGAGTTTGAGACCATCCTGGGTTCATGGCCAGCCTGAACTACATAGTGAGACCCCATCTCAAAACACCATAAAACAAGAGCTGGGGATGTAGCTCAGTGCAAAGGACCTGATTTCAGTCTCTAATAGTAGGGGGAAAAAAATTGAAGCTGGACATGGTGGCGCACACCTTTAATTCCAGCACTTGGGAGGCTCTGAGGCAGGAGGATCCTTGTGAGTTCAAGGCTGACCTGAACTGCACAGTGGGACCCTCTCTCAGAAAATAGGGCTGGGGATTTAACTCAGTGGCCGAACAGCCTGCCTAGCAGGCTCAAGGTTGTGAGTTCAATCACTGGTGCCAAAAATAAAACGTTGAGGAATGCTGTGTATATTCAATTACAGAATCTGTATGTTCATATGTAATGAAAATTTCTAAAATACATATGAAGCAGTGAATAGTAGTGACCCCCAGGAGATGAGAACAAGGAACTAAAGGAGTATGTTTCCCTTTCATTTTATCTTCAACTGGTTCAATTTCTTATCCTATACTATGTTACATTATCATAAAACAAGGGCTAGGGGTGTAGCTCAGTGGGACACCACATGTTTTGCATGTACTGAGCCCAGTGTTCAATCTCCTGTGCGTGCATGCACATGCACACACACACACAAAGCAATGAATAAAAAAGTTAATTTGTTTACAAAGTTAAACAGATTTTTATGTATTTTCCTTTTTATGCTTTTCTCTACCTTCTCAAATTTCTTTCATTAGCCATATATTATTTTTTAAATCCTCAAAACTATTTCTTGTAGCAAGTCAAGTGTGGCCACTTCTGGTTCACATTAGGGGAAAGAAAATTTATAGCTCAATTACATAAGCACTGTTATAAACACTGAGAATTATAAAGAAATACTATGAAAAAACTGAATTCTCAAGATGCTTATTTGGAGAAACTTGGTCATGAACAACAAGACAAGGAAAGTTATAGAAAATTCCTAATTTAATTCACTGGAATTGTCATGTAGTACTGACTCCTATGGAAGCAGATACTGCAATAGCATTATTGTAAGTAAAGCTGTGCCGAAACATGTTAAAATCTAGGATGGTGGCCCACGCTGTAATCCCAGTTACTCTGAAGGCTGAAACAGAATGCTAGCCTGTGCAACTTAGCAAGACTCTGTCTCAAAATAAACAAAACAAAACAGGCTGGG
>RJWM01040077.1:5342-15728 GCA_004363535.1 Dasyprocta punctata
GAGAGAGAGAGAGAGAGAGAGAGAGAGAGAGAGAGAGAGAGAGAGAGAGAGAGAGAGAGGGCGGAAGAGCAAGCAAACAAGAGGAAGACGCGCCTTCCCTTACATTGTATGTTGGCTCCACCCCTGGGTGGGTACAGCAAACCGAACACAAGCAAGCGCCAGACTTAGCCCCATCAAAAGTATGTGAGGACTTGGGGGGACATAGCATACCCCATACAGTTAGTATAGTACAATAATAATTACACAGATAGAGTAGTCAGAAAACTGAGTTCTAGTTAGGCATGGTGATACATGCCTGTAATCTCAGCCTTCTGGGAGCTGAGGTTGGAGGATCTCAAATTCCAGCCCAGCCTAGGGAACTTAGCAACACTGCAAGAACCTATCTTAAAATTAAAAAGAAAAAAAAAATTTAAAGCCAGGCTTGGTGGCGCATGCCTTTAATCCCAGCACTCGGGAGGCTGAGGTAGGAGGAGCGTTGTGAGTTTGAGGCCAGCTTGAGCTACAATGTTAGCACAAGGCCAGCCTGAACTACATAGTGCGACCCTGCCTCAAAAAAAAAAAAAAAAAAAAAAAAAAAAAAAAAAAAAAAAAAAAAAAAAAAAAAAAAAAAAAAAAAAAAAAAAAAAAAAAAAAAAAAAGGCCGGGAGTTTAGCTCAGTGGCTTAAGCGCCTGTCTGGCAGGCATGAGGTTGTGAGTTTGATCACCGGTGCCACGAAAAAAAATAAAATAAAATAAATAAATAAATAAATTTAAAGGGCTGAGATATAGACTTTGAGAGATAAATCATCTTGTTCAGTTTCCCTATTTATATCATATGACAGATGAAAGTAGGGCCACAGCAGGCTGACTAGCCAGGCTGGACCATCTCCAACTCTAAGAAAAGTGCCTTGTTTGGTCCCCATCCTTCTGTATGTCCTCACAGGACACACTGGTACCTGTAGCCCTCAGCCATTGTGTCTGATACCAAAACTGTCTTCCCCGCTTTACAGCTCCTTTCTCAACAATAGAGTATAATTTGCACAGAGAAATAAAGAGTAAGATCTACATTTCATATGAATCACTAGAGAAGGAAATATTCTGAAAAAAAAAAAAAAGAAATGAAATAATGCAGGTAAAACCTGAATCCAAAGGGAAATTGGTATTGAGTAGCAAAATTTAATCAGCTGAACTACAATGCACGCTTAGTATTCATGGATACAACATGTGCATACTTGACTTTGTGAGCTACTGAATGAAGATTATGATAATATAATAACTTGTAATTCTACTGAGAAACATATTTGAATTTGGCTTTGCTGTAAGGTTGATGCCCACAGAAAAAAGCCAATTAGCTAATGACCATGATTCACATGGTCTTGGCTTTTTTTATGAAAGTAGAAACTTGGCTAAGTGACAAAAATCTTTTCTGCCTAAAAATGATCCTGATATTAAAATCAGTTGGTAATACAAGTAACAGAAATGAATCAATCTAAAAAATAGGTATAAATTAGTTTTGAAAATCACTTTAACTCTGAACTTACAGAATGACTACATATCTTAAGGAATGAACTTTACCAATTATACTTTATAATTTTTAAGGAGAAAGGAAAACTTGTGCATTTTTACACTTGAAAATCTGTCCCTGTCTTGGGACCTATTCTGTGTGAATGCTAGAGGACTCCTGTGTACTACATATATAGATCCCCAAAACAGTAACAATGAAAAAAGTCTACCCAACCCCCATTGACTCAATTTGTTACATTCTACCAGATATCTGAAAATTACAGAGAGAAGGCAGAGTTAGAAAAGGTTTAAATGTTTGGGGGTATCATCCAAAGATTTGAAGATAATCTCAAAACAGGGGTAGAGTAGCACAGTAGTAGAGCACTAGCTGAGCATGTGGAAAACCATAGGTTTGATCCCCCAAGCAGCACAGAAGCACACACAGAGATCCTAAGATGGGGTTCACCATCTAATCTGACACCACAAGGAAGGAATTTCTCTTGCGCCCCTCTCAGCAGAGCTACCCATGCTCACTCTTCTGATAAAAGAGTTAACCTTGATTCCTAGGTATATCATTTCCAACCAAACAGTTCTCTTAAGTTTCCCACATTTTTCACATCTGCCTGCTAAGAGACGATATTTTGGTCATAATTTCATTTTCAGAGAAACAAATCTTTAGAAAAAGGATTTTATCCCTGGATGCGTTTTCTTCTTACACTCTCATCTTAAAAGATGAGTATGCATGAGATTCAAGTTAGGACACATAGGAACAAACATTCTGGATGGCTGAGGAAGGAGAAGCAGACAGGTCCCTGATTATCTCATCCCAAATTACACCCCCAAACACAGGAATCATCCTTCTCTCCCACCTGTTGTTTCTGAAAGTATTCAGGTCAATAATGAAATATGTAAGCCGGGCGTGGTGGCGCACGCCTTTAATCCCAGCACTCAGGAGGCTGAGTTAGGCGGAGCGTTGTGAGTTCGAGGGCGGCTTGGGCTACAACGCGAGCACAAGGCCGGCCTGAGCTACATAGTGCGACCTTGCCTCAAAAAACCAGGGCCGGGAGTTTGGCTCAGTGCCTTAAGCGCCTGCCCTGGCAGGCGCGAGGTTGTGAGTTCAATCCCCGGTGCCGCAAAAAAAAAAAAAAAAAAAAAAAAAAAAAAAAAAAAAAAAAAAAAAAAAAAAAAAAAAAAAAAAAAAAAAAAAAAAAAAAAAACCTAGGGCTGGGAGTTTGGCTCAGTGGCTTAAGCGCCTGTCTGGCAGGCGCGAAGTTGTGAATTTAATCCCCAGTACCACAAAAAAAAAGAACAACAAAAAAAGATGAAATATGTAAACACTCATATTGTCCTGGTTTTTTTCCTACTCTGAAAAATGTCTTCAATACTAAGATGCAGAACCTAGTACAGTGGGCTTCACATTTTAGAACCTAAGTCAGACAGGCAGCATCAAAAGGATGGCCCCCTGCATCCTACACACATTTTATTATAACCAGTGATTATTACAAGACTGTAGGCTTCATGAAAAATGAGGTTTCTGCTTTGTCTACCACCATAACCCTGTGCTTAAAAGAGGGCCTAAAATGTAATACATTTCTTGATAGGAGTTTTTTGAGTGAATAAAGAATGAATAAATTGCTTGTTTACTACAGCTAAAGACTGTTCAGTTGATTTCACAGCATCATACAGCTTTAGATAGCTTTTTGTTACTATAACAAAATATCTGACACAGGCTACCTACAAAGAAAGGAGGTTTGTTTAGCTCAGTTTGGGAGGCTAAAAGTCCTAATGGGATGATGCAGGCTCTGGCTCTAGTGGGGCCTAATGGTAGTGGATCATTGACTGAGTGTGGAGGAGGGATCACATGGCAAAGCAGGAAGCAGAGAGAGCTGGGTGGGAGTCATACACAAGCCTCAATGACAACCCTCTCAAGTCCTGCCAAGGAGTCCTAAGAGAACTACTTTCAGGGAACAACCCCCACTATGACATAAGGACCTATCCCACAGGGCCACCTCCCAAGTGCTCCACCATCTCCAACAACAACCATCTGAGGGACCAGGCCTTAAATAACAATGATCCTTGGTGGATGCAAATCATATTCAGCCATAGCAGGTAGGTACAATGGTTATCATCACTTTACAGAAGAGGAAACTGGGGCCTAGGGCATTCAGGGAGCCTGGCTTCAGAATTCCACTCTTAACACTATACCACATACATGGTCTCCTGCATGGACCAGAAGCTTTTTTCATCTGTTTTATATATGAAGGCTCCTAACAGTGACAGAAAGGGTCACTGTTACAGAATTTTAAAAAGTTTAACTACCACTGACCTCATGATGAGCTCCAAGGCCTCCAAATACAAAATCTCACTCCTTGCCTTGTTTTCACCACTACAATTGGGAAGTTAGACCAGTGCGGGAAAGTCCAAAGCAGCAGTGAGAATATGAGCCAGCAGTTGGTGAGTGAGGCAAACCGGTGCTGTGCTCCGGCATGCAGACATGCAGAACAGAAGGTGAGTGGGGCCAGAATGTTGTCAGTTTAAGACCAGTCCCATCCCCCACATCCAGAAGTCAAGACCATTCCAGCAAAAATTCCACTGCAAACTTGGCAGGATTCTACAGCACATTTCTGAGGTCTGACTTGGACACTGCCACAGAATTGTGAACACCAGAGGAATTTTATTCTTTTTTGTTTTTCTTTATTTGTTTGATTGGCTTGCCTTATTCTGTCAGATTGGTTTTTTTTCCTTCCTTTTCTCACTATTTAGGTTTTTTACCTTTCTTGTTGTTTTCTTCTGTTTGTCTTTTTTCTTCTTTCCTCAACGATCTCTCTTGATTTTATGATATTTTCAAGTGAGTGAATATTGACCTTTCTCTTTCTGGTTCACTTCAATGTTCTTTTGGTTTCTCTTTCATTCTTTCTTTCCTGTGTTCTCCAGTTTCCAAAAACTTGAAACTCTTTTGTCCTGCAGTCTTGTTTTTACTACATTTGTTCTCATTCTTCTTATTTTGTTCCTTATCCCTCTTAAATCCCCCCATACAATGTAAAAACACTCTACTAAGGGAAAACTCATTGAATATAAGAACCTGGTATAGGTTGAATTTTGTTATATAACTGTAGAACTTGCTCCTATGGTTAAAGGTATCAGGCTAATAGTTAACAAAGATTGTCAGTAGCTAGGCTGTGCTTGATTCTATTATTACTGCTAACTGTACTATTTTAGCCAGGATGTCATACCCACTATAATCAGTTACCTGTTATAATCAGTTTTTCTCCCTTGTATTGACAACACTGTGGTTGTCTGGAGTCATACCCATCACTATAGTTTAGTACCAAAGGACTGGGTGCTGAGCTAGGTAGCAAATTGTCATCCTTAATAAATTGGTTACTTGGACAGACAAAAAGGCTAAGAACCACCTATACATAGAAGACATCTCTGAGGAATAGTCATTTTCTAGAGAAGCCTCAATACTAGTGATAAAGCTATCTGCCATAAGAAATCTATAAGCATTGACACAAAAAACAAAATAAAATAGAAAATAGAAAATAACAAGACAGAAGCAAAATGCAACCCCAGACCCCCAGCCCATCCAGGACAAGTCCAGAGCACAATGAGATAGAGGAAATCAAAAGCTAGAACTTTCTGAAAAAACAAATGGATGAGGCTAAGAAACACTGGCATAATGTATCAAGAAGCAAGATCCAATGATACGCTGCATACAAGAAACACATTTAACTCAAAAAGAAATTCACAGACTGAAAGTCAAAGAATGGAAAATACTCCATGTGACAGAAACCAGGAAAAGGTCAGGGTAGTGATTCTATTTGCAGACAATGTGAACTTCAAGCCAAGACTGATTAAAAGAGACAAAGAAGATCACCACATATTTGTAAAGTGAAAACTCCAAGAAGAAGAGATAACAATCATAAATATATATGCAGCAAATTCCAGAGCACCCAACTACATAAAACAAGTATTAGCAGACATTAAAAATCAAATAAGCACTAACACAATTGTAATGGGGGACCTTAATATCCCACTCTCACAAATAGATCAACTAGACAAAAAAATCTACAAGGAAATATCAGAACTAGACCAAACCTGTGAACAAATGAACTTAATAGATGTCTACAGAGTGTTCCACCCCCAACATCAGAATACACATTCTTCTTAGTTGCACATGTGTCATTCTCCAAAACAGACCATATACTAGCCCATAGATCATGCTTAAGTAAATGCAGAAGAATTGAAATTCCCCCATGTATGTTATTATCTGACCATAGTGGAATGAAATGGAAATCAAAGGCAAAAGAAACCATGAAAACTACATAGACACATGGAAATTAAATAACACCCTCCTGAACAACCAATGGGTCACAGAAGAAATGAAACAGTATCTATAATTAGATGATAATGCAGCTATAACATACCAGAACTCTGGAATGCAATGAAAGTAGTCCTAAGAGAGAAATTTATAGCAGTGAATTCTCACATCAGGAAAACAGAATGAATTCAAATAAACAACTTAATGTTGAACTTCAAACTTCTAGAAAAAGAAGAACAAATCAAACCCAAAGCTTGTATGAGGAAGGAAATTATAAAGAGCAGAAATTAATGCAATTGAGTCTAAGAAAATAATATAAAGAATCAATTAATCGAACAGTTGGTTCCTTGAAAGAGTAAATAAAATGGATAAACTCTTAGGCAACTGTATCAAAAAGAGGAAAGAAAAGACTCTAATTCATGCAATTAGGAACAAAAAGGGTGAAATCACAATGGATCTTATGGAAATCCAGAAGATCATCAACACCTACTTTGAGAACCTATAATCTAATAAGATGGAAAACAGAAGAAATGGACAGATTCCTAGATAAGTATTAACTGCCAAAACTGAAACAAGAAGATACAAAAATTCTAAATAATCTAGTAACAATGATGTTGAAAAGGTAATTAAAATTTTACACACACACACACACACACCCGCAAAATAGCCCAAGTCCTGAAGGAATCACTGTTGAATCCTATGAGAAATTCAGGGACAATCTAATGCCACTAATGCTAAAACTCTTTAAAGAAACTGAAAGAGAAGCGATACTTCCAAAATCATTCCTGGAAGAAGTAATACCCTAATACCAAAATGAGAGAAAGACCCAACCAAAAAAGAAATCTACAAGCCAACCTCCGTAATGAACATAGATACAAAAATCCTCAGTAAGATGTTGGCAAACAGAATGCAGCAAATGATCAAGATTATATGCCATGGGCAAGTAGGATTCTTCCCAAAGATGCAGGGATGGCTCAACATATAGAAATCAGAAAGTGTAATATACCATATCAACACAGCCAAAGACAAAAATCACATAATCACCTCAATAGATGCATAAAAATAGCATGTGACAAGCTCCAACATCCATTCATGATAAAAACCATACAGAAAATAGGAATAGATTGTCTACCTCAATGTGATAAAAGCCATCTATTATGAAGCAACAGCCAACGTCATATTAAATGATCAAAACCTGAAAGCTTTCACACTAAAATCAGGGATACAACAAGGATATCCACTATCATCCTATTCAATATAGTTCTAGAGATATTAGCCACAACAACTAGATAAGAAAAAGAAAAGGAATAAGAACAGGAAAGGAGCCGGGCATGGTGGCACATGCCTTTAATCCCAGCACTCGGGAGGCTGAGGTAGGTGGAGCGTTGTGAGTTCGAGGCCGGCTTGGGCTACAACGCGAGCGCAAGGCTGGCCTGAGCTACATAGTGCGACCCTGCCTCAAAAAAACCAGGGCTGGGAGTTTGGCTCAGTGCCTTAAGCGCCTGCCCTGGCAGGTGCGAGGTTGTGAGTTCAATCCCCGGTGCCGCAAAAAAAAAAAAAAAAAAAAAAAAAAGAACAGGAAAGGAAGAAGTAAAAATCAACACTATTTACAGTGACATGATACTCTACATAAAAAACCCCAAAAACTCCACCAAAAGACTTGTAGAATAACCAAATTCAGTAGTGCAGGTGGATATAAAATCAACACTCAAAAACCAATAGCATTCCTGTACACAAACAACAAATTTATTGAGAAAGAAATAAAGAAAACTATGCCTTTCACAATAGCATGCAAAGCAATATGTAGGAATCATTTTAACAAAAGAAGTTAAAGATCTAAACATTGAAAATTACAGTATTCTGAAAAAGGAGACTAAGAGGATATCAGAAAATGGAAGTATATCCCTTGCTCATAAATAGGAAGGACCAACATAGTGAAAATGGTCCTACTCCCAAAATTATTATACAGATTTAATGCAAGCCCAATCAAAATACCACTAGTGTACCTCACAGAACTAGAGAAAACATTTCTAAAATTCATGTGGAACCAGAAGAAACCTAGAATAGAAAAAACAACTGTCAGCAACAAAGGCAATACAGGGGGCATCATAATCCCTGACTTGAAATCATACTACAAAGCTACTGTGATAAAACAGCATGATATTAGAAAACAAAAATAGACATGAGGATCAATGGAACAGAAACACGCTCAGCTACCTTACATTTAACAAAGGAGTCAAACACGTTCACTGGAAGAAAGCCCCTTCAATAAACTGTGCTACAAAAACTAGCTTTCCACATGCTGAAAACAAAAAATAGACCCTATACATCACCATGCACTAAATTAAAGTCAAAATGGATCAGAGAGCTGAATATTAAAACAGAAACACTAAACTGCCATAAGAGTAGGCAGAAATATTGAAGACATAGGAGTAGGCAAACAGTTCTTTAATAAAACCCCAACTACATAGGAAATAATACAAAAACTCAACAACTGGGATCTCATCCTATTGAAAAGCTTTTGCAGAGCAAAAGAAAGCACCAGCAATGTGCAAATACAACTCACAGAGTGGGAAACATTTTTAGCCAGTTGTACCTCAGACAAAGGACTTACATCTAGAACATAAAGATTTGAGGGCTCAGTGGCACAAGCACCTGCCTGGCTCCAAGGTTGTGAGTTTGATTCCCAGTTCAAAAAAAAAATTGAAAAAAATCAGATTCCCCCCCCAAAAAAAATTTTTTTGGGTTGGGTCTTGTCTCACTCTCCTCCCTTTTCAGGTCTTGTTACTTTTGCAGTTTTCCACTGCCAAGAATGGTTTTCCCTGTGTCACGCCACCCTGCCTTGGAGCCAGCTGATTATGGACTGAAAGCTCCACAAACTGTGAGCTAAATAAACCTTTCCTTCCCTAATTTTGGATGGCAAGTATTTTTTCCCAGAAATGAGAGAAAAGTATCCAAGACACTGGTCATTTGAGAAACGCAAATTAAAACAACACTGAGATTCCATCTCACTCCAGAAAGAATGGCTATCATCAAGAAATTAACCAATACAAAATGCTGAAGAGGCTATGGATAAAAAGAAACCCTTCTCCACTACTGGTGGAAATGTAGACTGCTACAATCACTACGGCAATCAGTGTGGAGATTCCTCGAAAAACTAGGATTGGAGTTCTCATTTGATGCAGCTGGTCCCCTTCTGGGTATCTTCTCAGAAGAATTAAAAACTTCATGCCACAGCAATATATGTGCACCCATGTTTATAGCAATACAGTCTATAATAGTTAAATCTTGGAAACAACCAAAATGCCCATCAACCAATGAGTGACTAAAAAAGATGTGACTTTTTAATACAATGGAGTACTACTCAGCCATAAAGAAGGATAAACTTGAGCCATTTTAGCTAAATGGAGGCACCTTGAGACACATTCTTAAGTGAAATAATTAGATATGTATGTGTAAATATCACACGGTCTCCCTGGTGTGGGAATCTGAAGGAGTGAATAAAGACCAAAATGTACAACAGATACTGTGAAATTGGAAGAAATTATTCAAAAGGAAAGAGGAATTAGGGAGTGGAGAAGGGGGAAAGGAAGAAAGGGAAAAGAAAAAAAAACCAACTAAAGAAAATGACAAAATATTGTTATGTATATTGCGTGCATGGGTTCCAGGTCATGAATAGCTATGTGCCTGAGACAAATTTTGAGCCATAACATGTGAGTTGTCAGTTTGATTTTAAGATGTGTTTTGTAAGGGTGGGTGATATTTGATAGTATATTGCATATGAGAGACATTGCAAGCTCTAGTAAATATTGTCGTATTTCTTTAATAATTTCTAGATTATAATAAATTAATTTAAAAATCATGTATTTGATTAAGTACAATAAATGCACACTTACAGGGTTTTACATTTCTTCACATTTCAGCATGTATTAGTAGTGAATGTATCTCTTTACTCATAGACCTCCATGGTAATGTTTTGGATACATGCAACTATAGACACTCATAAAGGGGACTTGCAGAACTGCTTCAGAAAGTGGCAAGAATGATGGGATAGTATATTTGAAGCAATGGGGAGTTATTTTGAGGGGAATTAATGGCAATGTATCTTTGACTATTGTAAATGTTTTAAATGTACACATTTATCATATTTTAACATACCTCATATTTCACATCTTATCTTGCAAGTTAAATATATAAAATGATCACAGAGAATATTGCTGTCAGAAATATAGTTTTGCCCCTCGAACTCTGGAGGCTGTGCAGGAAAGCTGCAAGCCCAAGGCCAGCCTGAGCTACATAGTAAGGCCCTTTCCAGAGACAGAAAGGGAGAGAGAGGGAGGGAGGAGAGCGGAGTATGTATGTGGGGTACATTTTTGCTAGTGTGGACTTCAAAACTGACATGAGGACAAAATCCTTTAAAGTCCAATGCCTCTGTGACTGAAGACCCTGCACAGTACCATCCACATTGTTATTTTATCCTAAACATCTTTTCCAACTGAACAAGTCACCAGGCAGCCTGGCCCAACTCCTACCAACATGTCAGCCTGATGAGGTGGAGGGAAAGGAAAAACAGAAACCTGCAC
>RJWM01040078.1:0-15708 GCA_004363535.1 Dasyprocta punctata
GCATGTCTATGTCTGTCAATATGATCAACCCCTATGAAGGTAACGATATGTAATATTGTAACTACTGTCAAACTTCAACCACCTCAGAGTGTAAACCTACAGTGTAATTGTATCAGATCTGTCGTTGTTGTTGTTTGTCTTTCATGCTTTTTGTTTCTATCTTCTGTGTCTATTTTCTTTTAAATAAAATAAAAAAAAAAGTTAAAGCAAAGACATGGTGGCCCTAAATAACTTGAAGCACCTCTTTCTTGAGGAGGAAAATACAGTTTATTATACAGCCTTGAGGAAAGTTTCCAGAAATGTAAATATAGCTATAGTTTTCAAGTAAGCTCATACATATTGACAGTAGTTCTGGAGATCCTGATTATTGTTGAATTTTCTTAAGAAATTTAAAATGGGTTTTAAAAAATCCTTGTCTCCTTCCCTCTCTTCTTTCTTTTTTAAATTTCTTCCCTTGATTAGGAAAGAATTTCTTTTTTAAATAATGACTCAGCATGTGACATTTGTATTGGTCCTGATCAAATCATTAACTGTAAGTCTGGAATAAAACATGTAATGATCCTTAGAAATTACTCTCCTTAGTATCTTTAGACTCTTTGGAGGACGTTAAGTTTTTTTTTTTTTTTTTTGAACAAAACTTTGATATTTTCCGACTGACCATTTTTATTAATTTCTTCTTTTCAAACAGAAACACATAGCAGCTCATCTCAGTATGGTAGTGAATCTTGCCCACATCCATCCTTAAGGGGTCACCAAGAGGAGTGTCTTGGTTTACTGCTGAAAATGATTCCAAACATAGGTAACAGTGTTCTTCAGTTGCTGCATAGCTTCTTCCCATACAAAACAAAGGGAAGCCAGTGCTTGCTGCTGTCTCTTCCTTTGAAACCTAACAGAAGTGAGCGACGGGAGCTGATGGATCTGTCGCTTAGGACGCCGCGGTAAACCCACCTGCTCTTCACCGGCCGTCTGGGCTCTCCCTGTGAGTGCGGTCCTATTCCATTCTAGGAGCTTCATCTTTAACAAATGAAGTTGATTTAAAAGTCTTCTGACCAGGTAGTCGTGTTCGAAGTTGAGAGGAACAGAGAGGGGTTACAATGCTAGAACATACATGGGTCCCCAAAGTCTGGCAGCATGGGGAATCCGCGTGCTCTGGAGTAGACACGGCATCCTAGAGGTGGGCTCAGTAGACAGAGTGCGGCAGAGAAAAGGTAGGCTGGCTGGACGGGGTTCCTGCATGATCATGCACAGAAGTTTTGTTTATTTTTGTCTGAGTAGCATTATCATTCTGACTGTATAATGGAAGTTAGTGACAAAATAGGGTTTAAGTCACAGATTCTGGTGACTTTTTCTGCTGTATTTCTAACCAAGAGCAAAGGATACTTTGTACCTTTTTCTTGTATGATTGATCTTAAATTGGCGTTTGCCCTTTTCAGTATGTTTTAGAGGACTCTTACTCTTCTTGATTTGTCAAAATAAGCATTTTCATCCAGCGATTTAATAACTTTACAAAAAGTTAATTCAGCTTTGCAGTAAGTACTATACTAAGACCATAGTTTTTAATCATTCTGCCTTTATTCTCATGTATACATAAAATCGAATTGAGATGCACTAAGAAATGCATAAATTTTTGGTGTTAGAGTAAATTTTTAAACACATTGTTATTTGTAGGACTGATACATACAATTTTGTTGATGAAATTTCTGATCCTACAGGTAAAATGTGTTAACAGAAACTTAAGTCCACATTTTAGGGTAGAAAAATAAATTATAATTTCGATTCTGTTAGTCCTTCTGTTTCCATCTCTATTTCGCTCTTTGTTAAAAGAGAATTAGCCATTCAACGATTTTTTAAAAAAAAAAACTTTTAAAGAGAATAAACCCCAACAAATCAAAACAGAATAAAGCCAATCAAAACAAAGCAGTGAAAGTGGTGCAGAACTTCAGAACAGAATAATAAGAAATCAACAATAGCTACCATAATGTATCTTGGTATCTTCACAATAGTTGTCCATACCATCAGACATAGCAAAACCAAACAAAACAAAACAGAATAAAAGCAATCAAAACATAACATTGAATAAAACAAAACAATAAATCAAAACAAAGCAAAGCAATAAGAACAATACTGCACATTGTTACCTTCAAAATAGTTGCTCAGATTACCAGATACAGGAATGAAACAAAATGGTAAAACAAAACAGAACATTGGATTTCAAAAACAAGACAGGAGGAAATCCCCTACAGTTGCCACAATGCACACTGCCATCCTCCAAGTAGAAGCCCAGACCACCAGTCCCAAGCCTGCAAAGTCAACCAAACAATATAAGCATCAAGCTATTCCTTTCACCTCAGTTGCTATCATCTGACACTGAGTCAGCAGAGGCTGTGAGGGATGCTCTTCTGCCTTCTGATTGTTTAGCCCGCACACCGGCTGGCTCATGGGAAGGAGTGGTTTCCCTTCTGGCTGAGTCTCTTCCCGATCCACATGGCAGAGCCTGCTTTACAGGAAGGTGTGGTTTCTGTTCTCCATTTGATGACCTTATGTCAGTGGGAACTTACATTTAGTTACTCAATGTAATTAATTTTTAATTTGTACATTTAACTCACACAGTAGGCTAGAATAGCAGGTGAACTGTGTAATGTTGTTGCTTCAAATTAATACTACAAATATTCAGAATCAGTGCTCATGTTGCAGCATCTTACTGAACTGTTTCAAGTTGGGAAGGCGAGGCGTGCTGACCACAGATGTGGGTGAGATGTCCCTCCAGGTGGACCTGGTGCAGGAACTTAGGGGTCTTAGGTTTTGAAGTGTTCTCTTTGCTTGAAAGTTCAGAAGGACTTGACTTGAATGATGACTTCAGGTAACCTTTCCTCACTCACTTGGACTACACTGTTTTCTTGTTTTTGTGCTCCAAAAAAGCAGCTTTCCTTACTGGGTTAGGCAAATGAGTGGCATTTGAAGCCATGGGTGACTTGTGAGGTACAGTAAAAAGAGGTGCTCCTGCCTTCTGCCACAGGCCTTCCTTGCTCTTTTCTTCCTCTGTTGCTTATTCTCCCTTTCCCTGTCCCCTCTCCCCATATGGTTTCCTTCTGTCCTTCTTTCTCCATCCCCTTTTCTGCAGAACCTGTGCTTCAAGCTTGTTTGCACGGCATATTGCTTGGCCTCCTCATTCACCAAGGAGCTGAAGTAGGTTGACTCCAGGCCTCTTTGCGGATCGTAGGCTGCGGCAAGAGCCCTGCAGTCTCCAGACCCATCACAGCTATGAAGTGTCCAGAGTGTCCTGTTAAATTTGGACAGCCACCAGGTACTTTAGAAAGTTGGTTTACTATGACTGTGAAGCTGTGATGTATTTGCTAATATTAAAATGCTTCGGAATTGGAGTTTTTATTTGAAATTATATTTTGGTTGATTTAAGTTTTGAGAGATGATTCTAACACTGATCAAGATTCATTTAATAACAATGTCTTTTAACACATGAAATAAACTTCTGGGAAATCAAGTCACATATATATGTAACTGTTTATTCTGTTTATTCTGGTAGGGCTTCAGTGCTTTTCAGAGGCTAGCAAATAGTCAAAGGTTTTGAAGCATACGCTTTTGTAAAATGCGCATGCAGGCTTTGTAATTCAGTATAGAAAAGTTTGACATTCTAACACACATTTTTGTATGTAAATAGTCTTTTAAGTAGTCTTATCTTTATTTAAGTAAACTGAGTAAAAGAATCTTGAGTAGATATGTTATTCATGAAACAAACATAACATGGAAAAATGCCCTACAAAAAGAAAATGAAACTTAGGATTGGCAAGGACTATCTTTACCCTAACAGGAGGGAGTCAGCCTAAGAATGGGGCCAGCAAAGTGGGAGGGGAGCAAAAGAGAAAGAGAATGAATGAATGTGCACATGCTGTGTGGAATCCCTGAGATGTCTGTGCTCAGACCCCCAGCCCTTGCAGGCCAGCGAAACCTCTTTTTGTGTAAGCCAGTTAAAGTTGGGATTCTGTTGCAGAGTATGAAAGATTTTGACCAAAAAGTAAACACAAAATGGCACTTATAAGTCAAGAATGTCACCTCAAATAAGAAAAGGTCTCACCAGCTTCTGACTAGAAATATAATATATTGAGAAATATAATGTGTTAAGTAAAATATGAAATTATGAATGAAGATACTGGGATCTGGTCATCCAGAAGGCAGAGAGGAAAAACTAAAGTGTCCCCAGTTATATCACAGCCAGTGGGACCCTCCCTCAACAGTGCTCAGACATAGCTACTTGGAAGGGAAATTATGCATTCTTTGTCCCTTGTCACGCTGCCACACCGCTACTTCTGATGCTTTCTCTAAAGCTCCAGCATTCTGTCTCCCTATGTTCTTGTGAGATAGGGTTGGGCTGTTGTTCGTTTCATCATTACTCTTCGAACTCAAAAGAACATCAATTTCTTAATCTGGCTGCCACAACTGGTATAACTAAGTATCCACACTTAGCTGGCCATACTTCACCCTGCTTGGCCTCCAGCCTGACTACAGGAGAAGAGACCAGGCATGTCCACCTGTCAGAGTCAAGGCCTTTGGCAGGGATGTGATTCCTAGGTACTTCAGTTATAGGCTCATATTTCTGAAAGGTATTTCCCATTCCTGAAGCAACCTACTCCCAAGATAGTGAACCATGAAAATGGTTTCTCTGGGTAAGGAAAGCCCAGCCTTCCACAAGAATACACCTTGCTCACCAGGACAATGACTTAGCATGTACTGGTCAGTGGTGCATTCACCTTCAGTAGCATCTTGCATGGAGTAGAGCTGCTCCGGTTCTGCTGAACAGCTTTTGCCAGTGTCTCTCTTCCAGAAAGAGAATAAGAACATGCATAATCCACAGACTGCCTACTTAACATGTACTCCAAACACTGCCTAAATTCAGCTCAGGGGCTGGCTTTGTTGATTAGTAGATTTATCACATTTCAAAAGTAACAACTCTTTGAGTCTCTTTTTCTTCAAATATAAAATAAAAACAAATACAGTACTCGCCTCAAAGATAAGCCAGAAGATACCAGAGACAACGTCTATCAGGTTCTTAGTTCAGTGCTCTGACTGTAAATTCTTGATAATGTTTGCTTCTCTTGGTGAGCTTTTATTTACAAATGAACATAACCAGGCTTTCTGAAAGAACAGAGGAGACAATTGCAGGCAAAGTGTAATGTATGACTGCCTGATGAAACACGTTTCCTAAGTTATAAAAATGGGGCAAACACTCATGTTTGTGAAGACAGCTCTCTGTACTCAATAGTCTGCATTACCTGAAGCTCTTAGCATCCAGGCTAAAATATCTGTATTAGATCAATGAGTACTTCAAAGTTTACCTAAAGAAAACTTGGTGGAAACTTGCTTTAGTTATGTGAGAGTAAAGAACTCCTCTAGTAGTTTTCCCAAGTCAAGAAAACTATTTTCTCCCAAAATTAAAGCAGTCTTCTTACCCCTTAAGAAACAGATAACTTCTTGCAATTTTTAAAGCATTTTCTCTAACTGCTCTCCATCTCAATTCAAAAGTCTTTGCTAAAGCACTCTATTCTATTACATTGGAAGAATTATTGGTGTGAAAACACAATAAGCGGTCCTTTTTTATTGAAAGGATGGAGATAGTTGCATGGCCAAGCTTGTATTATGTGCTGACTCTGTACTGGGTGAAGTACTGAATTTAGAGCTTATCTTGGGAATGAAGAAAGCACCATCTCTGCATCCATGAAGCCTACAGTCCAGCTGTGGAACAAGCGGTAAATAAGTACGTGTGTATGGATGCAGTGCTGTGAAAACCACAGCTCAGGTGTTGTGACAGACAGTAGAGGGAATGTTGGGGAGGGCATTTAAACATGGTAGTCAAAGAAAGATTCTCTAAGGAGGCCACATTTGAGTCATTGTGCGAAAGATTAGAAGGAACCAGGAAGAGAAAGCATCATGTTCCCAGATATAGAAAAGGTTCATCACTTTCAAGGAAGGGAAAGGAAGCTATGTAGAAGAGGGCAAGGAGAGTGGTGGTATTGCGGGGAGGCAGTCAAGTCACGCACTTGTAGATGGATGAATTTTATTTTAGATACAATTTTAAATCATCAAAGAGCTTTACACAGTTGAAATACTTCATCAAAATAATGTTTTAAAAAGACTACTTTGGATTGTGCCTGGAGAATAGACTGCAGGAGGCAACACTGTAAAGACAGTAAGCCAGTGAAGAAGCTTTTGTAGTGGTTCAAGTGAAAGACAGTGGTGCTGGGCTGGGGGAGTAAAATGTAGATTGAATTGAGCTATACCTGGGAGGGAAAACTGACAGGTCACACTGATTCGTGCATTGTAGGGAATAAGGGAAAGAGGAATCAGGAATGACTTGTAAGTCTCTGGCTTGTGCCACTGGGTGGATGGTGATGCCACCTGCAGAGATAGAAAAGACCAGAGGAGGAATTGTTGCTTTTGAGAAAATGTGTGTGTGTGTGTGTGTGTGTGTGTGTGTGTGTGTAATTCAGTTTTAAATGAGAAGCTGACAAGATTCTGCATAAAGATAACACATAAGCAGGTAAAGGAATTCAGAGTCCAGAGAGAAACATCTGGGAAACATCAGTATATTGGAAGTATTTAAATTCATGCAGCTCAGTGAGATCTTATAAGATCTGGGTAGAAAAGATACAGGATCAAACCTTGAGGAATCAGAAATGATACGGTAAAAGAAAAGAAGTTGGGAGAAATTGTCCATAGATGAAACAGTAAGGAGGAAAATCTGGAGAATGCAGGCTTACAGAGGCCAAGGAAAGACTTTCTGCAGAAGAGGGCTCAGCTATGAGAGTTCAAGGACAAAATCAGAGACATGAGCCTTGGGCTCTTCTACACAGGAGAGAATGTAGTTCTAATTATCCCCAATCTAACACTAATTTCATGGCTGTGATCACTATAACAAAAGACAGATTAGCAAGAAGGAAGCATACAAATTTATGTAATTTAAATGACATAGAAGTCTTCAAAACTGAGTGAAAGAAACAAGGAAAACTATACTGTGTTTTGATCAAGAGTGGAAAGTCATGAAGAAGTGTAATTGGACAAAAGAGGGTAGGATGCAATGGTATTAAATTAAGGGTGACTTAGCAAGGTCTGTCTGTTCATATCCTTCTCTGTGTCCCTCTGTCTTCAGAGATAAAGATGTTCATGAACTACGTCAGAGAGAGGAGAAGGGGAAGGCCAAAGAGTGACTGTCTTGCTTCTGCATTTGTCTCAGTATCCTTCAGTTTAAAATACTCATGATACTAAAGTGCCAGATTCGGCAGAAACTGTTCTGAGCCCTGTCAGCTACAGAGAGATGATGGCTGAGCTTCTCAAGAGTTGTTTTGGTGGAATAGAGGGGACAGAGACCAGACTAGATTCTGAGCAAATGGGAGGAGGGAGTGAGTGGCATACATGGAAGACTCTCCTAAGGACTTGGTAAAGGGAAGTAGGGAAAGAGAGTGATCTTTGGAAAGGAATATGGGCCCTGAGTATTTCAGTTTTCTCAGGTAGGAAGTACTAAGGAATATTTATGTCCGATAGGAATCAACTATTATATTAGTAGGGAAAAACCAAATGGTGACTCAAGGGAATAGGGATTATGAAAAGCATAAAATTCTGAAGAAAGACTAGTCAGGAAGTGCACGTTGCTTATATGTATGCATTTGAAAGAGTTGAGAAATCAAACAATGAAGAGTTTGTGAAGTGGCAGGTCTGGCTCAGTAGGTCTGGGGCAGAGCCTGAGAATCCTCATTTTTAACAGTTTCCAGGGGATGTTGCCACAGCTGCTGACCCAGAGACCACTTTGAGTAGAGGGTAGAGCACAAATGTGAGAACTGGTAATTCTCCTGTCATAAGAAGAAGGAAGTCAGAGAAGATGGGAAGCTGCAGAGGCAGTGGAGGATGGCTAACAGAATTTCTAGTTTACTAGTGAACTACGAGAATAAGAGTCAGCAGAATAAGAAATTTGAGGGGGAAAAAAAGATGAGGCATAAAAATTAACTCAGATGATGAACAAACAAGCTGCCCTTGTTACTTTCCTCTGGTTGCTGAGACAAAACACCTCACACCCAAAACCTTCAAAGGTTTATTTAGCTTATGGTTCGTGGAAGTTTCAGTCCATACTTAGCTGGCTCCAAGGCAAGGTGGCGTGCCTAAGGGGCAATCATTCATGGCAGCCTCAAAAGAATGAAAAGGGCAAAAAAGGGGAAAGCACACCTCCTTCTCTCCTTTATGTTGTATGTTGGCTATTTGCCCCTGGGTGGGTATAGCACTCACACTGCCAATCTCAGCACTAGGCAACAAACCAATCACAAATACTAGACTCAGCCACCTTAGAAAGCACCCCCCCATGACTGCAGAAGGCTTTGGGGGCACATTTAAACACAAACCATAACACAAGCCCTAAAATAGCACATTTAGATTTGGGGGCAAAGATGAGGACCAATCTGAAGTTAAAAACTATAATTTATATGAAGCCAGTGTACAAAAGTTATCAGTCTAAAAAAAAAAGTCAAAAGAAAAAAAGAAAACAATAAGTCCAAAGGAAATAAAAGGTTTGTTGGTTTTCTCTATTTTGGGGGTTTTGTCAACTGACTATGACAGAGGTAACGTCCTATGGGATCATGGAGGGTAGATCTTTCAAAAATTATTATAAAGGTAATCATAGAATTTAAATAAGAGGAAGGTAACTTACTGCTCCTTCCAAGGAACATTAATTTCTGTGCAGGGACATGTCAGGGTCATTCTGAAAAAAATACTGGCTCATTATAGGAAACAAGCTATTATTGCCAAAAACACTGATTCTAGTCAAGAAGTGAGAGAGGCAGGTAGCTGTGGTTTTTCCTGTGATAGAAGTCTATTAGTTAAGAGTGCATTTACCGATAAGAGCAGATTATTTAATAAACAGTAGCATCTAACATCTAATATAGCAAGAAATCCAGAAATGAAACTACTGCTGTTGTTCTTTTACCTTCTGGGCAATGTCAAGGTGGACCCAATGCCATCTTCACATCCTTAGAGTTATCGCTCCTGCCTGTAAGATGGTTGCTTTGCTCCAGCAGTCCTTCTGTGTTCAAGTCAGGATGAAAGGGGGAGGAGTTGATGATCTGCTAGTCCTTTTTTAAAAAACCCAAAAAACATAAAAGGTTTTCCAGAGACCACTAGTAGACTTCCACTCGCCTTGGCCAAAATTTCATCACATGCCTATTCTGCAAGAGATATGAATAAAATGAATATTAATTTTTCTTCTCTTAATGATAGAGGTTGATGAGGGAGAGAGGGATTGAAAATGGGTGTGAAGCCAGGTGTGGTGGTGCACACCTTTAATCCCAGCACTCGGGAGGCTGAGGTAGGAGGAGCATTGTGAGTTCGAGGCCTGCTTGGGCAACAATGCGAGTGCAAGACTGGCCTCAACTACATAGTGTGACCCTGCCTCAAAAAAAAAAAAAAAAAAAAAAAAAATGAGTGGGAGTCAGCCCACCTACAAGATACATCTCATCCAGTACTGGCTGGAGAGTTTAATTACCTCTGCTTTAGAATAATCAGTAACCCAACAATGTCCTTTGTTAATAAATGCACTGGGCTCAGCAGTTAAGATCTGTCTTCTCTTGCACTTGCTTCTCCTCCTTCTCTCACTCAGATGAAGTTTGAGAAGACATGTGGTGTATAGACTGTTACTTTCTGGGCTTAGAGTGACTCTCACCTGGCTCATGTTCCCAAGGTTGTCCAACGGTTGTTCAAAGGAAAGATCAGTGAAGAGCAATAACTATGTTTAACTCTGGAGAAGTAGTCAATTCTTGACCATACATCAACAGGCAAAAAGTTTGTTAAAGGAGTATGAACATTGAGAGGGAGAAACTACTTTCTTGGACTAAGTTCTGTGTTTTTATTTCTAAGAGAAACTCATGAGTGCTTTTAAGCAGGACAAGTTATAAAATTTCTCAAGAACTACATCATTTAACAGCTATGTTTTGTAATTGAGAGGCAGGGAAAGGTCTTTATCCAAGGTCACAAGTAATATAAGATTCTAAGAAATTCTGAGAAAAATCATCAGAAAGGCCTAAAACATAAACCCCAGTGGTATCAGCAGTCTTTAGGATAGAATCTCTTACACAGAGGACTTGGGATCTATGCAGTCTGGCCCTTGACAGCCTCCCCAGCTGCAGCCCCGTCTCTGCTTCCTGAACTCTGCCTCCAGACACTCCTTAAATGAGCTGGGCCACTCTACCTCTCCTTCTGCATATACACACTGTTATGCTTAGGATGCTAATCGTGCAGAGTCCAAAGGGGGAACAGGTGGTGTATCTAAAAAAGTGACAGAACCTGGTTAAACAAAAGCACTCCTTATTGAAGTGGCATGAGCAGGAATAATACAGGTAGTGAGAAAAGGTGACTGCCCTCTGGCTAGCAATAGCAGAAAGCTCCTAAACTTGCCCCATTCTGATTACTCTTTTTTTGCTGAAACTTGGGGCGGGAGGCACAGACCTGGACAGAGGAACACAACTACAGTCTGGCTGGGTAGGAAGGGAGCTGGAGGAACAATCTCTCTCTGTGTCTCTGTCTCTGTCTCCATATCTGTCTCTGTCTCTGTCTCTCTCTGTCTCTGTCTCTCTCTCTCTCTCTCTCTCTCTCTCTCATCTCTGATCTCCTGCTAGCACCCTCCACTTAGCAAAATAGAACTAAGAAGCTAAGAAAAAGGAAGGTTAGTCCACAGAAACAAACTCCCAGGGTACTGAGGAGGGAGAAGGTGCCTGGAGACCATACTGAGCATCCTCCGTTTGCCCTACAGACCCAAACGTTTGCTTCCCAGTTGTCAGAGCAAACTCTTTCCATCTGTTATGATTTGCATGGACTTTCCACTAGTGTCCCTTCTTCAGTGTTCCTCTAACCTCTCCTTTCTGTCTACCTACACATGGCCATCATTTAGCATCGTATTCATTATTTAATAGGTCAGAGTGCCACTAAAGTATGAGGTTGTTCAGGCCAGAGACTATACTTTATTTTTGCATTCTCAACCCCTGCCCTGTTGTGTTGCATACTATAACTGTTTGCTGAATTAGGAAAGATGGAAGTATATGAATGAAAGAGGATCGCAAAGACTTAACTATTAGCACTCTACTCTGTCAGCACGCCTTACCTAATAACAGATTTCACACTTATTTGGACTCAAAGTCTAATGTTATATGTGTAATTTATAAGTCCCAGGCTTCACACAGTGATGTGAGTCACATTTGTAGTAAAAGTTTGAATCTCAGTGCTTCAAGGCCCTCACTTGCCTAACTGGTAAGAAGTCTGATCTCCTCCTATAACCTTCTTTCCCCTAGAAGTAGAGACTCTCCAAGTGTATTTACAAGTGTAACCTGAATGTCTCTACTTCCTCCTGACTCTTTCTCTAGGCTTTAAGAGTCCAAAGAGGAGTCACTCCATCTTTGGTTTCCCAGGTAAGGATGCTGTCTCACAGATGACACTGATTTGCAGGACTTCTACTTCTGTGTCTGCTGTCTTGATCTCTTTGCTGTCACTTAGCCACCCTCTGGACATTGGTCTCACTACTGTCCATGTTGCTGCCTGGTTTCCTGTGGACAGATTGTATCTGCAGCACAACAGGAAGCTGATCAGATTTCAGCCTCTGACTTTTGTGCTGGTCATTTTCAGTCTGCCTTAGAGACCACTGACTTCTACCTGCCTACAGGTTTCTGCTCATGCAGCTCCTGACAGCAATTATCGTTGCTCACAGGGAAGTACTTTCTGCTTTGTCTGACCAGATCTTCAGAAGAGCTTCCTATAGCAAAGCTATGGGGCCTCTAAGGAGAAAGTTCTCTCCCATCCTCCTCCTTTGCAGGACATTCAGGGGTTATGCCAATTGTTTCTGGATGGGTGTGTGAGGGCCTTAATCCCCTCCAAGAACTAAAATGTCAGCTCCAGTTGCCCATTTGGCCACACTTGACAAGTTCTGTCCTTCAGGATGATTTTTCTCTAGGGGCTGAGGTTTCACTTTTCCATCCCTCCCTTTCTTTTTCTGTCTTTATGGTCTTTCTCCCTCTCTCCTTCTATTTCTTTCTTCCTTCCTTCCTCCCTCCCTCCCTTCTTTCCTTCCTTCTTTTCTTCCTTCCTACCTTCTGTACTGGGTATTGAACCCAGGGCCTTTGCATTGAACACCATACCCATGCCCAACCCTTTTTTTTATTTTATATTTCAATACAGGGTCCTTCTAAATCACTAAGTTGCCCAAGCTGGGCTCAAATTTGCAAACCTCCTGTTTTAGCTTCCCAAAGTGCTGGGATTACAGGTGTGCACCATATGTCTGGCTTATGTTTCTTCTTTTTAAGGATAGATATTTAATCTGTACAGTAGACCTGTAATGTCTGAAGTCACATTGGAGAAAGGATTCTTGTTCTCTGATGCAGGTCTCCAAGGCTTCATAAAAATCAAGGGAAACTGGTCAGCATGAGATTTAAATATCTCTGACTATTCTAAGATAATTACAAAGTTCACTGAATATCTATAAGAGATTTTCTACTTTGAAAACTCAAAAGACTTTTAGAAAGTGATATTAACTTCACAGCCTACATAAGTAATCTCATACCTAGTCCAAATA
Organism: Dasyprocta punctata; assembly: GCA_004363535.1. NCBI lineage: Eukaryota > Metazoa > Chordata > Mammalia > Rodentia > Dasyproctidae > Dasyprocta > Dasyprocta punctata. The sequence goes on from RJWM01040078.1 coordinate 12,608, forward strand.
AGACTGGCAAGGATAACACTTTTCAATCCTACTCCAGCATCACTAGTGACTTCGATAGTGGTGAAGCCCACAGCTAGGCCTGCTGTAGACCTACTGATGCATAAGCTATAGAACTCTGAAATGGGTCTGATGTTGCTAGCAATTCCCTGTAGGGTAATAGGGTGGTGTTTGCGTGTGCACCTGACCCACCCCAGAGCACTCCTGTCTAGTGAGCACAAGTTTGTGCATCTAGGGCCTCTGACATGGCAGAGTCCTCCCTTCAGTGGGCCACATAATGTCACAGAAGGAATGAGGAAATGACAGCCACTTACTCTGTTCTTTAATCTTGCATATATTATTTACATGCTTGTTTGTTGAGTTGGTAGGAAAGAAAAGTGAAAGCCAACTTAAACTGAAATGGACTGGTCATTTTTGCCCATCTCTAATATTAACCCAACCCTCCTGGTCTGACCTGGCATTGACAACTCCTATTAGCTTCAGTCAAGCTATCAAAACTCTGTGGTACATTTTGATAAGTGAAAGAGATCATAAATATTCAGACACCTGGATGCATTTAGGCAGGCCAGAGCTCAGAATTCAGGACATGGAGTAGTGAAGTCCTTGACCTCACCATGTATCATTTTCATGACCTGTATGGACTAGGGAAGCAACAATTGCCCTTCGCCCACATTTCAGGCTGTAGATAGCTATTGGTCCATACAGCAAGGTCAGTAAAGCAAGGCTTTTAAAAATATAGAAACGTAGGTGAAGGATCATGTGGAAACGTAAACAGAATAAGAGAAGAAAGTTGGAGAAAGCAGTTCATGGCATTACTAACACCAGGTAGAAGCATTTGACTATTTCACAATCTTAGCCAAGATCGACAGCATAGGAAAGTGTTAGTATATAAGCTTGGTGAAATGGGTATGGGTCTGAATCCAGCACAAATCCTTACTGGTATGAGCATATAAGTGAGTTCTTCAAACTTTGTTTCTTTACTGATGAAAAAAAATCTACCTGGAAAGATTCATAGTTAATTAGTGATGCTGGGGACAGAAAGTACCTAAAAAATAATAGATATTCAGTGAATGATTTGGTTGAGAAAGATCCAGTCTGTAGCACTGCTCATGTATACAATGTCCATAGTCCTTTATGAAGTTCTGAAAGGAGGGAGGACTAAAAAGGTCTGTATGCAGAAACTTGTTTATTGCAGGATACAAAAGATGTATGAAAGTATATCAATGAATCTCAAAGACAAAGAACATATAGCAAATGTGCTCAAAGAACAGATTTAGGAGCCAGACTGTCTGGGTTCATGTCCAAGCTCTGCCACTTGCAAGATATGTGAATTTGGGCAAATTACTTAACCTCTCTGTCCATTTCCTCATCTGTAAATTAGAAATGATAATCATATCTTTCCTAGTGTGTCATTTTCATGATAGAATGATTTAATATATACTGCATAAGGAACTTCAAGCTGTGCCTGGAATCTAGTAAATGCTATATACATGTTTGCTATTACTGTTATTATTACTACTGTTCCTACTACTATTATGCTTATTTATTATGTCTTTCAATGAACAGATTGGGCATTGGATATAAGACATTCAATAAATATGTTTTATGTTGAAATGTTTTCAAGAGGAAAATGAGAGAAGTTAGATGGTAGATGACTAGACTTGGGATTCTGTTATAAACGATACTAACCTTTACCACCAAAATTGAGGAAGAAACTATGTGAATCTATTAGAGGCAGAGATGTCTTTGTGTTCTTTAACTTAGATTGTAGCTATTTGTATTTAGAGAACTGATACTATGGTGTTACTACCTACTGGATCACTGAAAATCTAGGAATGTGGCTTTCAAACATCTAAGCTTACGACTACTTAGAGGCTTTTGTGGGCTGCTGGTACAGGAAGGGGAAGCCCTACTGCTGAGACCCTCTAACTCAGCCAGCACTGCTCTCCTCCCAAATATTTTATATATTGTGGTTTCACTGTTATAAAAATGCCTTCAAAAATCACTGTACCAAATGAATAAAGAAAAGGGAATGTGCACTTACCTTTAAGGATTTCTAACTCAGCTGACCCAGGCTGTCACTTCATACCATTTTCAGGTAGGTCTGGGAGGCATGATGTGTGAAATGCTCACTGAGTGGAAAATCAAGCAAACAATATGCTTTTCTAGAGACCTTTCTTCCATTCCTCTCCCACCTTTTATTTCTTACTTTTTTTGTGTGTGTATCAGTTATGCTATGCATTTTCTGTTTATGTTTTTGTGGTTGCTGATGTTACTTTCAAAGGGATACCATAAGACAGTGGAGAAATTAATGCATCAAGGGACTTCAAGCAGAAAAATCCATCTGACCTGGTGACAGTTGGTAAGCATTAGAAAAATCTCATTTACTTGAGAACCATAACTTTGGCAATTTCATTTTGGCTTACTTCACTGCGCTTCCCAAAGCTCCAGCTCAATCAGAGAGAGGAAAAAAGCAACTTCACTGAATTTGTCCAGAAAGTGAAGTTTGAAGCCCACTGCAAAGCTTCCCACAGAAAGGGAACTATAAGAAAAATATCTCGTTGATATTGGTTCAAATTCAACTTCCTGGCACTCTATTTCGTTTTAATGAAAACTTTAAACCATGTCCCAGACTTTTCTCTTTAACTGAAGAATGGGAAGCATGAATTCTTTCAGTCTTTTTCTATTTCCAAGTGCTTTATTTTTTATTTGCTGCTTTATCTCAATCACTTACTATTGTTTTATGATGAAAATTGTATTCCAGGTTATCTGGAAGTGGACTGTGCTTTTCCAAATGTGCAGGGCTGAAGAAGAATGTCTCCAGAGAGGAAAGGTGGAATTTGTCAGTGATGCAAACCAGACAGAAAGAGAAAGATGAAACTCTGGTCATTCACAAAGGACACTAAGATGATAACAAATGAGCCCTGAGGCTTCAGTCAGCAACTAGGGTCATCAACCTGCAATTTGGTGATCATGTATGTAATCTCAAGGCAGATAGAACCAGTGGCCTGCTTTGGGCTGTGAACTGCCTGTGCTTTGAAGGTAGTGACAGACATTAAGGATTTCAACAGTCACAAAACCTCTCAGTTGGGAAGACCTTTGAC
>RJWM01040079.1:0-15696 GCA_004363535.1 Dasyprocta punctata
AAAAAACCTAGGAGCACAAATCACATTAGGCCACCTTTTTGCTTTTTAATTTGAGATTCAAGAATGCTAAGCACCCTAAAATAGCCATATCTAGGATAATCAAGATTACAACAGGAAACTGTTTGAGCATAAATTGCTATGGCAGGAAACTGATTAGTTCAGCAAAGAGACAGGATGTTTCTTGTCTCTACTGTTGTCTGAGTTAATTCTATGCCTCCTCCATGGGCCAACTGCTCTGCGATAAAATATAAAGTTGCCTCATGAAAACAGACTGAAGGACAATTAATAATGAATGCAGGGGCAATACAAAGCACTGCCTGAAACAGCTAGAAAGCTGAAGTCAGTAGGCAAAGTTGAAAGGGAAAAAGGCAGGGTAGTAATATGTAAACTACTACCATGATCTATACACTATAAAGTTCTATAACTCTATAGAATTCTATAACTCAAAAGAAGGTTTCTTTGGAATAATCTTTTTCATGAACCCTGAACAATCCACATCAAATTTCTTAAGGGTGCTGGAATGTATTACTTAAAAACTCTCTGTAGTGGGGAGGACAAATCCTCCTCATTCTCTACTCCTGCGAATAAATTACCTAATAGGGCAAAAGGGATTTTGGAAGTATAATTAAGATTAAGGACCTCTCGATGGGAGATGATCCGGGATTATACAAGTGGGTCCAACCTAACGGCAGTGGTTCCTTAAGATTGGAAGACTTTTCCCAGTTGCAGTCAGACTTGAAGATGTGATTACAGGAGAGGGATGAAGAAGATACAACATTGGTGGCTTGAAAGATGGAGAAAAGAGGCCATGAGGCAAGGGATGTCCACAGCCTCTGGAAACTGCAAAAAGATAAGGGAATAGATTCTCCTCTGGAGCTTCAGAAAAGAAGGCACCTTTGCTGACACGTTTTAACCCCAGGGGACCCACATCAGAGCTGGTATTACACATCTGTTAGGCAACAAATTTTTGTTGCTTAAGTCACCATGCATGTGGCAATTTACCACAGCAGCAGTAGAGAAGCAACGCAAGTCCATCTCGTTTCATAGACTTTACATGCGAAAGCCAAAATCGAAATCACCTGTCGTTCCTCCAAAAGTGACTACTTAACAGAAACCCTAACATCTGCACTTGACTTACTTCTAAAATGTTTTTCAGAGGCAAAGAAACAAGATCCTGCAGTAGTAAACCCTTCAAAGAAAAGATAAGAGTCAATAGGCACTTTTTAAAAACTGAGAGATTACCAACTGCTCTCAGTGAATCCAACAGAAAAAAAAGTTAATTTACATGAATTTTTCTTGTGCTTAGATGGAACACCATTTGTCTCAACTCTTTACTTTTCACTTTTCAACAGTTCATCTCATGAACCTGACTTTGAGGAGCTTTTGAGATGAAGTTTTATAATAGGTAGTGACATGCATGTTTTCTAGAATTGATTAGATTAGATGAAATGATTAAAATTCAGTTTCCTAATTGGAACCTTGCAGGGGTTAAACAACGTGCCACTCATTCATATGTCAGGCTTTACTTTACATCTTATCAATTAAAAAGTAAATAATTAAAAAAGAGTAGAGTTTCAAATCCTTCTTACCACTTTGCAGCAAAGGGGCCAAAACCACCACATCAAACCGATGCCCAAAAGTAGCAGTAAGACCAAAATAGCGATGAGGGCTGCAATTCCATTGGACTACAGGAGGCAAAGACAAAAACAAAGAAGTCAGCAAAACTTAGGTCAAATCCCACAGCTACATTTTTAAGGAACCATTAGAAAATAATTCAGAGAGTATAATGGTGTCAGACCACTTCAGATATATTCTTTTAAATTCTATAAATCCTTTAGATTTTGTTTAATAATGTTAGTTTATATTGAGATAGTAATAAATACAAAATCAGTGTGTTGCATACTACTTTAAATATGTTTTAAAGGATTGTAGGGAAAAAGAAATCACTATTTAGGGCTAGACAACTGCTCCCTATCTTTTGAGTGTGGATAGAAATTACCTGGGCTTAAGCAAGATTACTCCTGAAGTGAATTTTCCTGGACTATGACGATGGAACACCACTCACTTTTTATTATTAAATAATCAGACAAGATGAATCTATTTTAAAAAACACCAAGTAGATGACAAATCATCTGCAAAGGCTCTTGCTGGCGATCGTACATACACGTCAATGAAAATGGAGTCTCATGAATTCATGTAACAGATGATCTCTGGCTGCAGCTCAGTACTACCCACAGGAGAATCATACAGACACCCTTCACCTCCTGACTGTCCAGCCCCTCCAGCCAGAAGGCACCTGCTCTAGACACTGACCTCTGATCCCCTTCTTTTTAACAACCCCTATTACCCCAACAGGCTGAGATTATGTCACCTCCTCATGGAAGCCCTCTTTGAACCCTCTGGCTAAAACTGTACCTCTCGAATATACAACTCATACTTTATACTTTCCGTATTTTAATGTTTAGCAGTTTTCACAATACAATGACAGTAATTATGAACTTCATAGCTATTTGATTTTTTCCTCTTTCTGTCATGATTCATTGTCTGTGCTAGGAAATTAGAGGCTAAGACCAATTAGTTTATAATTGTATATCAATATCTGAACTCCAAAGAAATAAGAATCCAAATGACACAGACATCAAATAGATTGTAAATATCTTTACTCTGTAAGTAGGACCTTTAGTGTTTCCAAGGAACAATGTGTCCTAAACCCCCAAACTCTGGGATTCCCAGAAACGCAGTGTACCTTGCTTTGGCTCAGGGTTTTTGGTTTGTTTGTTTGTTTGTGGGAAAGAATTTAAGAAAGAAAAAGAAAACATGGAGATGGAAAATACTTACAGACATTTTCAGGCAAATATATACAGTAAGTGCTTTGTTTTTAAAGTCAAAGAAAACAATTCAGAGCAACTTAGGAAAATACCCAAAGTGCATTCTTTTGCACAGAATTCTAAATATTTATGAATAAATCAAGTTCTACATCTTCACTTGCATTAAGGTATAAAATCTAGGTAAACCAGGAGAAGAATGTAATAGAAATATATGGAAAATTATGCTACAGGAGAAATGTCATCAAATGTCATCATTAATCTCATCTTCAAATAGAAGGTCTTATGGAGATACTCCCTTTGTCTATAAATGTACACATACAGAATGAGTTAAACACTCCCACGAGGCTCTTCCCACCTGAGGATTTAATCTAGCAATTCACTATTTGGCCGTGTTAGTCAACTATAAGAGTTCTATGAACACCTGGTTCCCCCTTTTCTTAGATTCACATCCTATGTTCAGAAATAAGGATGTGCAACTAGAAGCCACAAATCTGCTAAAATTTAAATTTAAATTGTGGTTGGTTTGCTTTTTTCTATGCAACTCAGAAAAATGCCAATAGTTAGAATATAAAGTAGATGAGTCAACCCTGATAGATACTGAAAATTCTTGATCTTTCCTTGAAATAAAATGTATCTATCAGTAAGACAGACAAAACACTGCTCTTCCAGATGCAAATATACAATTGTTATGATAGTATTATCATCTCTCCTGCTTCTAAAGATTTATCTTAAAAAATTTAAACTAAACTAGGCACAATTTTGAAAACCCACATACTTAACTTCAATGTATTTAAGCCAAAATGATGGAAAATAAAGTAAGAGGAAGCACATAATTTGCTACTATCTGATCTTGCTATCTATTCTGAGATACAACCTTGGCTGTGTCAACCCCAGACATTAGCTCAGTTATCTGGATACAGACTCAGGCTCCCTCTTTCCTTTGTTTTGATTTCTAGAGCCTGAGATCAGAACATACAGCATGTCAGTCATGAAAGGGAAATAATTTCATTGTTCAGATAATTTCATAAACAAATTAAGGAAAGATCAAACTCATAAACTTCAGCAGGCTTGTGAACACACACCATGGTGCACACCCCAAACTCATGAGCAAGATGAATAAAAGTATCAAACTGGATAAAATTACACCTATATCTGTGTCATGGGCAGAGACTAGAAGCTTCTCAGTTTTATCAAAGTACGTCTCTCTTTTAAGAGACTTTAGGTCAAAAATAGTCCTAACAAGCATTCAACATATGAATGTCTTTTTTTTTAACTAAATGGAACAAATATATATGACTAGAAGCTAAAATATATTTTCTTCATTCATCCCAGAAATATGCAGTGAGCCCCCACTATATACTTGGCCATTAAATAGGTGTCTGAGTTACAATATTGGACAAATGTTCGTTAAGCTCACCAGTCAGAGAGCTAAATGGTAAATAAATAATCACAAGTGTGAGGTGTGTGGAAGGAGTATTCACCAGGAACATGTAAAAGCAGGAATTAATCTAGTCTAGAGTCCTGAGAGGGCCTCCTTCAAGCGAACAAAAAAGGCCGAGAAAGCATGTAGTCAGAATGTGTGACTCTGGTAAGCGGAATGGAAAGGCCAGTGTGGCGGGGCACAGAGCTAGAGGGAACTGAGGGTCTCTTGAAGAAGCTGAAGAAAAAAAAGGCAAGCACAGATCTCTGAAAAGCTGTAGTCCACTGCAGAGAGAACTGGCCATTTGTTAAATTAATGATCTTTTGTTAAATGACCTTCCAGCTGACCATTTGTTACATCAATTCTTTCTAAAAATAGTTCCGAACAAGTAGCATTTTTAGATGTCTACAAAGTCTTGGGTATGAAAGTTAAATGAAGAGTCCAGTCTGAAACTTAGAATTCAGACATTAGTGAAGGCCAAGAAGCCCAATTTCATCTAAGGATTATCTGGAGGTATAGCACAACTTCAAGCTTGATGTTAGGATAGAAGTAATTTTCTATTCACTCCAAACATATGAAGTTTTTGATTTCTGTCTGCATCTAACTTTCTTTTCTTCATTCAAAATAAATTACAATAAATAATCAGGACTTTTACTCTGCCAAATATAACTGAAAGTCTACCTAAAAGAATCACAGGCGTATAAAAACAAGTCAGGGTCACTGGTATACTTTGCAAAACACATGAAAAGAAGAATCATTCAAAAGTTTCACAATACATGAGTAACATGTTGTAATCTATCTAGAAAATAATCACAGTAACCACATCAGAATAAAACAGACACAAAAAGGAGGAAATTAGTCTCTATAAGAGTTAGGGAAAGGAAGAGTCATGAAAAAGCTGATGATTTCATTTATTGGAATTTTTTTAAATGTTTTATGACAGGAGTTAGCAAACTATGGCCCAAGGGCTAAATTAAGCGCAGCTATTTTGTAAGATTCCCCCACAAGATAAAAATCATTTCTTCATTTATTACATAGCTGAAAACCTGCAAAAGAAGAATCTATCCCATGAAATTCAAATGTCAATGTCCATAGCCTTATTGTACACAGCCAAAGCTCTTTGTTTCTGTAACGTCCATGCTGGTTTTGCACCAGAAGGCAGGTTTGAGTCACTGTCACAGAGACCGCATAGTCCCCAAGCCTGAAGTATTTACTACTTGGCTTTTAAAAGAAAAGTTTGCTGACCTCTGTCCTAGATAAATTAGTTTAGGATCTGGCTGAAAATGGCAGATTGTGCAAGTGTTTGTTCTAGCATAGAAAGAGACAGGACGAGAATTCATTTTCAGTTCTAGCATTTAATAGGCTGTGAACCTGGGCGAGCAATCTTAAGTTTACTAAGCCTCCAGACTCCAAATAATCCCCCTCCCAGGAACGATAGAGGCTGAAATCAACAGGTTTTCTACTTATCAAGACTTATACCTTTGAGGGTCTGGGCAACAGCTAAAGAAGCAGTGCCTTCCAACATGTTTGCATTAGTAAGCACTGAAGAAGGGAGGTGTTTCTCTCTGCTCTCCATGACTTAGTTTTTCATCTGTAAAATTCACATGTCAGTAACATCCTTCTCCTGCCTTGTAAGTTAAAAAAAGCCAGAAAGTGCTCAGCACTTGTATAAAATTGTTTGGCACAGTGTCTGGTACTTGATACTTGTTTGGAGGATACATTCACGGTTTGATGATTCCACAGGAATCAGATGATCAGTGGTTCCAACAGAGGGGAAAGACAATATTTCACTGTATTATTAAAATCAGAAATACACTTAAGAGATCTGAGAAGAGAAGAAGGGAAAGGACTGCCTAAATTCCAACTCTCCTCCAAGTCTAATCTCTTACATCTAAACTGTAGTTTCCCCACTTTTAAACTAGATACACAGCAACTTTCATTCACTCATTTAGAAAATAAGCTTGAAGTGAGTGCTGTGAGTCCTTACAGAAATGATAAGGAGCAATGCCTAGGTGCAGCCCTGCCATGAAAATTTCAAGGTAAATGAGCAAGGCTTACTAATGAACAGGACATTACAGCTCAGTGCTCTGTGTGCCTTAGCAGGACTGCACCACGGATGCTCTCAAAGAATAAGGGCTTCTTCACCTGGAAAATTTTCATGAGGACAAATTAATTCCAAGAGCAATGGTGTTTTCTTTCATGTGGAAGCCATTGTGATGGGCAACATCATACCTGAATATTCCTCAAAGACAAATTATTGTAGGGAAAGAGGAACCCTTCTCTACTGTTGGTGAGAGTGTAGACTGGTACAACCATTGTGGAAATCAGTGTAGAGATTTCTCAAAAAACTAGGATTGGAGGTCCTACTTGACCCAGCTATTTCCCTTCAGGGTATTTTCCCAGAAGAATTAAAAACATCATCCACAGTGATATATGTGCACCTGTACCTATAGCGGCACAATTTGTAATAGCTAAATCTTAGAAACAACTCAAATGCCCATCAACTGAAGAATGGATAAAAAAGATGTGGCATTTTTATACAATGAAGTACTACTCAGCTATAAAGAAGGATAAACTCGAGGCTTTTAAAGGAAAATGGATACAACTTGAGACCATATTCATAAGTGAAATACATCAGACTTAAATGTATAAACATCGAATTGTCTTCCTACTGTAAGAAACTAAAAAAGTAAATAAGATCCAAAATGTACAATAGATATTGTGAAAGGGGAAGAAACTGCTCAAAAGGAAAGAACAACTGGGATGGGGAGAAAGGAAAAAAGAAGGAAAAGAAAAGAAGAAAAAAAGAAAAAAATATATATATACACAAGATACCTAAGATAATTATACTGCTAATTTCTATTAGTTCATTGAAAATAACAGCTTGTGCTTATATTGTTTGATCAATTTTTCTTGCCTATACCTTGTAATCTGAGCAACTACTTTAAAGATAACAATATACAAAAATTAATCTCCTATTATCTTGCTTTGAAATTCTGTATCGTTTTTATTGTTTTGTTCTCTTTAAAATAAAAACTAAAAAAGATGAACTATCACTTAAATCCAATGCCCCAGTATTTAGCATAATTTTACAAAGTATTCTTTTCTGTGTTAAATAGACACATAATGTACAAATCAGCCTGTGCATTTCATCAGCTCAGATCAGGTAATACTACCACATGCTGGAAGTATTAGAAGGAGAATTCAAAATGCAGTTAGCTCTAATGAGAAAAATAATTTTCCTATGATTACTATCAAAATGATATAATGAATTGTAACATTTATGACCCTGAAATTATTACTATTGCAATAATGCAAGTTACATGAAAAAGAAGGCTTCAAACCATCAGCTGGGCTAGGGCAAGAAGGTCCCAGGGGACTCCTCTGTTCCCTTGTCAGTCCTTGTCCTCTGTGACAGTTCCGAGGCACTTCGCTCAGGCCCTCTCTTCCTGTTAGAATGGCATCTTCCTCTCGCGTCCCTGTCTGGTTAAGTGTCCTGGTTTTCCCACGTCTTGAGCTGCTCTTCACTCTCTCACCTTTTCACCAATTCCACTGATGATACAACCTTACCTTTCTAATCCGCTGAATTCAACTTAAAACTTTCATCGAATTAGTTTTCTTCCTGTCTCTGGTTCCCAGATCTCCCTTTTCCTAAAGACTCTACTTTAGAAAATTTGTAATTTCAAAATCTCTCTCTGCCTTTGGAAATCATTCCTGGGGCCTTGTAAAGTTCTTGCCCATTTTACAGACACTGGAAGAATCCTTCTCAATTGCAGGGAGCCATTCTTCTGAAAGAAACCATTAAGGAAGACAGGTCCTCTGACTCCGTCTCTGCAGCAAAGCAGGAGCCAACAACAATGGGCAACTTGCTCAGTTTCAGCACTGCATCTGGCCAGAACGGCAGGAGTAAGCTCACTTTTCCTTCTGGTAAAACTAACTAGCAGACATGGGCAGCCCCCAATCTCCACTATCCAAGCTCTTTAAACTTCTTCAGATTCTGGCTTTCACAGATTTCCATTAAATTTCTCTTCCCTTTTACTATAGTTTTGAGTAAGTTCTCTTTTGCCTGTTTCATTTTATCCAATGCAATTTGTCTTTCACCCTTCATATTCCTCCTGCTTTAAAATTCTAATAGCCCTAAATTCTCCCATCTTCCTTCCCTTTCTATTAGTGATCCTTTTTACGGTGTTAGCCATCAGGGAACCCTGCAGCCAGTGCCCAGTCTCTTATAAGGTGTTACAGTGCACAGGGGAAGAAAGAGCAACAGACAAATTAGGAGTCCAGGCAGAAATTTGGAGTGACCAGTTGTTCTCAGGGTACAAAAGGCCATGAGGTACCCAGAACCTTGGTATTTATTACATCTGAGTCAAGGACAATAAGTAAAGGACAGTGGCTGTTTCCAAAATCAGTAATGGCAACTATGGTGGGCTAGTAAAGAAACAAAGCACTCTTACAAGGACAGGGCAAGGACAAAAGTCAAACGGGACAATGAGGAAACTCCCCAGATGCCTTAGGATCTCCAACTGGTCTTACCACAACAGTCATTAACCCTAGGGCTTCCAGCTGTGACCAAAAAAGAGCAGGGATTTCCCTGTTCCCATCTGGCTCAGGGCAAGACAAAAACAAGCACGGACTTCCCCTAAACTCAATCTATAATTCTCTCCTATCTCTTTCTCTGTCTCCATCCCTCCTTACTTCCCTTCCTCCTTTGATTTGCATACATTTTACAAAGAAAAAAATTCTCCTAAAAATAACAGCCACGTGGTCAGTCCAGGTTAATGCCTCCTATTTGTATGTTCCACGCTATAGTACCAAAACTATGAATTCACAAAATTAACTACAAGGAAAAAACTGTCTGATGAATAAAGTTTACATTACAACATACTGCACTGTAATCAATGCACTCATCAATTACAACTAAAACATAATTTCAAACTAAGATATTACCAATCCAAATCAAATTTCTTACTCATATGAGACAGCACCAATTTTTAAGATGTACAAAAATAATGAAGTGACCCATTAAGAAGTGCTAATGATTTCATCTATGATAAATATTGTTATAGGCAGCTAAGTTAGATAGAAATAATATACAGTCAAGCAGGGACTGGACTGTTAAGGAAGTCAGCAGAGAAAATAAACCTATCAGAATCGTCCCTGGAGGTGCACCTGAAGAAGACCAGGCCTCAAGATAAAGATGCAAGGACCAGGTTTACATACCTTCTTAAGGGACAAGCAGTAATTTGGAATCATACTATAACTGGTACTACTTGGTCCAGTAAATCCAGATAGACATCAATCACCCAGGTAGGTGGCCAGAGCATCCAAACTCATTCCTTCCCCAAAATGCCTTTGTTCCTTCCATGTAACCTTGCTATGTGACTTGCTTCCCTATTGGACTAACATTAGCTAAGTTGCTACATTTATAATCCTATAGATCAATCACAGTTTCACACACATTGTACCCACATTGTGATTTTGCGGAATAAATTACCCCTGACAAAGGCCTCACTGATAACCCACTTCCAGTACCCCTCCTATCTCTCAGAAGCTATTCCTGTTCCCTAACAAACTTTGCCTACTCTTAACCTCCACTGTCCTTTGAAAGTCTTTCTTTGATTTCAGTGGACATGAGTTCAGTATATTTCTCATGAAGCAGGTTAGGAGTTACATTTTCCTGAATATCAATATCATAGATACTAAATTCTAATCTTCTTAACAGAAAAATGTTATTATTTTCGTATGTAATATTTTAATAGATATTTAATTTTTCATTTTCTTATCTTGATGCTAAATAATGACTTTTGAATTCTACAAATATCACAAATTATAGGAGCTAAGTAAAAAAACAAAACAACAAACTCTGAAACAACCTTCATTATAATGGGCTCAGGTATTACTGTTTACACTTTCTTTATTACAATAGCATATGTTTTAATGTTCAGGTTATACAGATTATTTGTGGATCAAATAAAGTTATCTTTAAAACATAACTGTCATTTTACTTACACATTCTGTGGCTGTAATTATTAATGAGCTTGAGATGACAGATTTTCCTCCATTAAAACTCACAGAAACATCAAGAGTTCTGAAAGAAAGATTAAAAAAAATTAAAAACAAGTAGAAAGTGGATGGTTGCAGGTGATTTTTATTTCTTTACATAATTCAAAACGGGACAAAAAATATACCTAAACAGTAAGAATCATAGCTTTTGATCACTTACTTCAACTTCTTTCTACCTTAGTTGTAGTTCTTACTCATTAGCCTGAATTAATTCAAGTTTTCAAATTATTCTCTTAAAAAAACATTAGCATAAAAAGAGACATTAAGAAATCTCTTAATCCAGAGAAATGCTGAGGTTTCAGGTTCACAAAAATTTAAAAAGTGGAAAAATTCTTAGATCCTATTTAGCTTATTTTCCCTAGCTTTAGAGATTACTACTAATATAACTATTTAAGAGTATAAAATTGGAAATAATACCGTACTTAAGGATAAAACATAAAGCAAAACTGAAAGGGAGAAAGTGAAGAAAAAAAGAGAAAGATATGTGTCTGTAGCCATTTGTTGTAGACACCCCCAGGACATTACAATATCTTCACAAAGGAAGAGAAAAAGAATAATTTTTGTCCCTGACCCCAAAAAAACCATACTTAAAATACAATTTTCATTTTGAAAATGTAATTTTAAATTATAAGCAAAAATGTTCTAAAGAAATAGTGCATTTACTTAATTCCAGACATAAATGGGAGGTAAGGAGAGGATTTATCTTTATTTGCCCCAAGTATCAAATAAAATTGTAAAAGGGGATAGATTCAGCCCATGTGTTAGGAAATCTGGAGAACTAGGTGTGATCCTGCATCACTTCACTCTCAGTTTTCCATTCTGCAGAAGGTAAAAGGGGAGCAATGTACTTGTCTCAGTTGTTCTGAGATAAATAATATACCTAACATATCCAACACAGTGCCTGGAACACAGTGGGCACTCTATCAATTGTTTTAACACTTGACTATTTGTCTAATGGATCATTCAGATCATCAGGTATTTTTAGAAACCTTTATGATCCACACTTTCAAAAAGATAATTACTATACAGAAACATACAATGACAATTAAATATATATAAAACCCACTTTTTGTTTAAGCTATTTCTCTTCTACTTACTGACGTAAACATATAGAAGACTAAACTGTTGAAAATGCCTACTATATGTTGTGTAGATTCTTTGCAAATAAATTTTTCGGTGCTATTTCCTTCCTGTTATAAGATATTATCTTGATTAAATCAACAATTACAGCTATGTTAAGCTGTGTGCTAAAACCACAAGCCTAAAACCACATTCCAAATTGATTTATGAATGCCAGTAAATTCAATCACTCATTCTAGTACAAGTTAATTAATATAGTTTCTTAGTTGCCTACAACAGCAATAAAAACTATTTTAAAAATAGTCCAGTCACATTAGACTGTTTGCGAATAGGGCTTCAATAACAAAAAATACAAAACAGTGTAACTGAGGGAAAGACACATAAACAATGATAAAAGCATGACATTCTGTAAAATCAATATAAGCACAGGGGTATGACAGGACCATGTTGGAGATACAACCAACTCAGTTTTGAAACAAGGATGCCAACAAATATTTCCCACAGGAAGTCACCTTCAAAAGAATAATCAGGAGTTAGAAAATGAGATTCTAAAGTGATCCAAATAGATGGAGCATCTGACAGACTGGAAGGCAAGAGCAACTAAAAGTCATGCAATATGTCAGTAATAGTGTGAGAGTAAAGAAAATGGCATCAGAATGAAAAGGAGAGTGGATGGAGGATCATGAAGTATCCAGGTTATCTCCAGATGCCTTCAGACATTGAGAATCAGTCTTAAGAGCTTTCAGTTTGGTAGAAATATGGTCAGAATTGTTTGTCTACAAATATCACTGTTGTTGAAGTTGATAAGTATAAGGCATGAATTTATCTAAAGAATAAATTTCTAGAGTAGGAAGACTAGTTAAGACAGTCTTAATGTATTTCAAAGAAGAACCAATGTAGTTGAATTAAAATACTGGTAAATGAGGGTAATGGGAAAGTGGAAACTGAGGAGTAATAAGAACTAAAAGAAAACGGCCACGGACATTTATTGGATGTAGGAGGTGATGAAGAAGAAATAAAGGTGGTTTTCAAGATTCTGTTTTAAAAATGAGTGAGTTGTTTTGCACAGGGATTGCAGGAGAAGGAGCAAGTCTGAACAGAAGATGAGTTTACATAATAACCTCCAAATGTAAAGTGTCCATGGCAAATCTCATAGATGTTTTGATAGTAGATATCTGGATAGTGGATTTAAAAGCAAAGAAAAAAATCTTGCCTGAAGACTTGGAACTCAGCAACAAGGAAAGGAAGCCCATGAGAAGATGAGTTTATAAGTCAAGAATTCAACCATAACAAAAATTAACAGCTTAGAGACTGTAAGGAAGAGTGACATCTGAGAATAAATAACTAAGGTGAGAATATGAAGTCATGAAAGACAGAGAGGACCTCCCCAGACAGCAGGAGTGGCCCATAGTATAGATGACACAGGGAGGTAAAGGAAGATAAAGCTGAGAACTGACAGTTCTTTCAACTATCTTTTGTATAAATAAGCTTCACATTCTTTAATTTTTCTTAGAAGCACCTTAATCTACTCTTCGCTCCATCCTTACAATATATTTTTTAATTGACAGGATAAAAAACACTTAACTTACTACAATGAAAACATTGCTTGAGGTACACTTTCATGTCAAACGTTACCCAATCAATAGTGATAAACCTAAATTCAAGTGTACTAAATTAATCTATGAGATAAATTATAAATTAGTACTGTGATATGCAATTGAGCAAATAAAATCCAGTGAGTCCTAATAATCACAACACTTCAATTTAATATCTAAAGACGAATGATTATTCCAAAACAGGAAATTTGCTCAGTGCCATATGTCAATTACTCTGATTTGAGAAATTTCATACTCTATAAAAAATGGCTGACATTTCAATTCACAGTGACCTATCTGCAAAGTATTCATTTGCTTCTGACTTTATGCATATCCAATAAAAGACTTCCATTTTATGATCTATTAAAAAGGATGAAAAATTATATAAAATTGTGAAAGACATTTGCTGGAAGTAATAAATAATTTACCTCCAATTTGCACATACTGAAAATTAAACTGGCAACTCCTCAAAAAGTTATTAAAATTATGGTGACTTAAGATATTTTGAAATCAAGTGCTACTAATTTATCTTCTGCATAGCTTTAAAAAGTTAGCTTTGTGCATTATAAAGATATTAAGTTGAAAAGGAAGGTTTCATATTTTTTTAATTAAGATTCCACTTCTAGTTATGAATATTATATATGTATATATATATAAATTAACATCTCATGTAAGGATACTTTCTTTAAAGTAGTTCAAGGATTCTTAAATTAAATAATTTATTTTTAAGTTATTTCAAAATAGTATGCAAGTACAACAAAAATTTCAGTCAGAAAGATTCCAAAATATTGGAGGAAAGACTCTATCAGGGACCCAGAGATGAGTCCTGATTGTCTGTATTAAGGGTATGGCAAGAAAAATAGTAAGTGGAGACAAGTTTAGTAATATATGAGTGGATGCGAAGTCAGTGTCTCCTGATGGGGCCTCCTCCTCACACTCCTAAACAGCTACTATTTATTGGCTGTAGACAGTGATAGGCAGGGCTAGCAAAGCATTCCAACTCGGCAGAAGACTCAGAGGTTTATGACTCTATGGGCAAGTATAATCCCAGGATGACTCAAGAAGGCGTAAATGATCTTATGCTAAGAGGAGTCAATGGGAAACTTCAAATGGGAGGTATTGATAATCTTAAGTCTCCATTTCATCATCCCTTAGCAAAAATGCAGAATTAGCCACTATGAATTAGTGGTTCCCAACAGAATCTACATTCAGAAATGTACTATCACACATCAAGTTCTATTACAAATGTTTTTAGTGTTGCACTGAAAATAATTCATTTTAATTGCTTTGTGAATTTTAGTAAAATACTAAAAATACATACAGGGAAACAAACACCTAATTTTAATGAGTTTCATTCAAAACTATCAAATGCTTTAGTAATAAAAGTTTAATCATATAACATTTACAAATAGCTATGTAAGAGGATTTAAGTACATAATTAAGGAATATCTCCTCCATCATCATAATGCTGTTCCTCTTTAAATAAGTTTAGTTAGTTATGAAAACACTCACTAAATAATTCTAATGTTTGGAAAGATCTTTATATTGAGCTAAAATGTACTTCCCTTTTGCCTGCTGCACTTTCTATCTCCTTTGCAGGAATAAAGAATAAGTCCAGTATTCACATGAGAAATCTTCAAATGTTTGAGGAGAGCTAATGTACTCTATCTGAATGGGATCTTTATCCAGTATTGTAAATTGCATTTTATTTAACATTTCCATACTTGGCAACATCTTGGTGGCCACCCATACGTATGCTTGAATTAATTATTGTTCCTCTTAAAAGACATGACCTAAAACTGTATATAGTACCTAGGATGGAGATAAAATACAGATTAGGTGAAAGTATCACATTGTCAGAAAGCAACACGCTATGAAGAAGAAAAAATAAATGTTCCATTGTGGGGCTGGGGTAGTGAAACAAGGAGGGTCCTCAGCTTTAGCTCATTTCACCAAGATTCTAATGTGTGTAACCAAAATAAAGGCATAACTAATGTTCTGGTATCCATGATTTTAAAAAATCATCAGAATTTATTCCTTATAAAAACAGAAGATTAAAGTTGTGGTTGTATTACCTGCTGTTAGCACAAGAAATTAGGAACTAACTAGATATGTACACATAGTCACACATCAAAGGTTTAATTTTTTTTAAAAAAAGCTGTGGTAAGGGCAGAATTCAGCCAACCAAGGAATCAATAAATTTGAATCCACCCCAAATAGATTAGATTTAATATTGAAAAAATAAAAATTTTGAGGAAAACAAAAAGATTCTATTATCAAGTCAGGCTGTAACCCCAAATCTGCCACACTGTTCATCCCAGTGATCCTTTTGTAGCCGAGGTTTGAAATTTTCTATAAGCACTGATGTCCCACCACTTAAAACACTCTGTCAAGTGTCTTCCCATACTGCCTTTTAAGAGAACTAATACTATCACTTTCCTCTGATTTAGATATTTATTTCATATTTGCCAGAAGATTCTGGCCAATGTTTTTGAAAGCACATTTAACTATACCATATGCCTCCTTAAATCATCTCTCTCAAACAAGCTGTAGGATAAGGCTCTGGTTCACTCCATTCTGTTTTTCTTTCTTCACAATGTGTTTATGTATATTTACCCAATTTGCTCTGTTCTTCTTGCCAAATTACAGGTTTGAGATCTCAACTATTACAGAGCAGCTGTGCTATTGTTGATGTCTCAAAAAACAAGGG